>CABHPH010142074.1:4189-28683 GCA_902168325.1 Peromyscus nudipes | reverse complement strand
TCTCTGTGTAGTTTTGGTGCCTGTCCTAGATCTTGCTCTGTAGACCAGGCTGGCCTCGAACTCACAGAGATCTGCCTGGCTTTGCCTCCCAAGTGCTGGGATTAAAGGCGGGTGCCACCACCACCCAGAACCTTAAATTTTTTTCTTTAAAATTTCTACTATTTTTTTAATTCTGTGTATATGTCGGGGTGGTACATGTGTGCATATACAGGTGTCCCCAAAATCTGAATAGGGCATTGGGTCCCCTGCAGTTGAAGTGACAGGCAGTTGTGAGTCCCTGATATGGGTTCTGGGAATTAACCTCAGGTCCTCTGTGGTCCACACTCATGACCCCTGACCATCTCTGCGGTACCTTGGCTGTTTTTGTTTTATTGTTTTGAGGCATCATCCTTCGTTTTAGTGAGTTGTGATCCCAGAAGAATTAGGCTGAGAAGCCAGCCTGGCCCTCAGTCATTCAACTTGCTCCTAGCCTAAGCAAGTGAAGTGTGTCTGGGACATGTGGTCCGGGTCTGGAAGTAGAAAGGAAAGGTGTAATAGCAATCGATACCAAGCTAGTGAGAAAGGGCCAACATAAGTTCAGTCATAAAAATGGTTCTTTCAAGCATCTCTAATCCAGGGAGATGTCAATGACCCCAGATCATCAGTCAGTCCCTCCACCTCGGTCCCCACCTCCTCTCCCCTTCTCTCCTTTTCTTTCTCCTCACCCCTCAGAAGCATAACTAATCCCACATGTCCTGTTTCCCTCTAGTCATGATTCTCCTCCTCTGCGGTCTGTCTTGGTGAATGTTACCATCCTGTCCATGTGTCTTCTATCTCTGCCCTTCCTTGTCTCATTGCTTAGCTATTGATTTCATCAGCTTCATGTCCTGTTCAACTCTGTCACTCATCCACTTGTTTCGGCCATCTTACCCCTAGGCTGGAGACCATCATTCCCTTCCCTTACTCCCTAACAGCTTACAGTCCTGTGCTCCCCCCTTACTCATTCTTCAGGACTCACTTTCCTGGGGGGATTCAGTTCGTTCCTGTAGCACAATTAGGGGACTTGTCCATGCTTCTGCAACATCCTTTATCTACACAGAATGTTATTTTTGTCCCTATAAACAGTAACTTCTTTCTTAGCTTTGCTCTTATGTCTTCATTGTGAAACACAGGCCTACTACATGATCAATAAATGGTTTTTGAGACTGAGCGTTCCTGTGTAGCCCAGGATGGCCTCAAATTTGTGATCCTCCTTCCTCAGCCTCCCCAGTGCTGGACTCAATAAATGTTCAAATAAATGAACTATATGCTCATTCTTTTCGAAAGAAAATTAGAAATTTGAGCTTGTAACTTGGACAAGATAACAGGCTAGGAAACATTTTCTTTGTATAGATTTTTGAAGGTACCATTAACATTTTTATCTGTAATTACTTCCCAGTTTATAGCATATAGAATTGATGATCTCTTATAATTACAAAGTGATTTCTGCTTGTCATTCTGTACTCTGCACTGTTTTGAAAGGAAACATGTGTTTTGAGTTCCCATGGTGCTCTTGTGATTTTCACAGGGCTAGGATCAAAGCCGACTTTGTCAGGTCTGGGTATCAGAGGAGAGCCAGGTCTTTCAGGAATCAGTCAGCTTGCTGGATTCTGCAGGTGAGAGCAGTTCCTCCTGGGTATGCCAGTAAGGGTTGCAGGAGGCTCAGAGGAAATGGAGACAAGTGATTGAAGAACAGGAAGGAGCAGCCGCTGTACACGCAAGGATTGCCAGAGACTGAGCCTTAAACCAGTGTCACACAGACCACATGAGATGCTTCGCCAGAGGAGCTCACATCTGCACCTTCTAAGCTGCGCATTTTAATGCTGGCTCGTGCAAATGATGGAGAAAATAAAGAAAGAGTTAGGTTCATGCTATATAGCTCAAGCTAGCCTCAACTTAATCGCTCCTCCTGTCTCAGTATCCATAGTGTTGGGAATATACACATGTGCCACCATATTCAGCTGATCTTTAAAAGCCTCAGCAGACAAGGATGCTCGCCTGGTCTTCTTATCCCGTTCTTATAAGAGCCAATTCTGAGGATCAGGGATGTACAATATGTCTGAACGGCTTGTCTAATTAATAGATGCCATGTCCAGATGTGTATTTGTATTGATTTATCCCCAAGATATATTTCAGGAGGATTTAAAAGAACAATACAGCTATATTCTGGTTAAGTAATCAAGTAGAATGAAAGCCAGAAATCTGGTCAAAGATGAGAAACTAATGTCCTGCTTGAAGAGAGTGGCATCATTAAGCATGAAGCTGGCCCTGAGCTTTACAAAAACCTTGACCAAGTAGGATTTATAATCTTGAATCTTATGAAGTAGTTCCATAGTCTTGTAGAGATTTTTAAAAAGAGTCTTTGTTAAATAGGAGAGAATTGTGTTTTGCCTATGGACTCAGGAGGATTTTCCATGAAGAAATTAATCAAAGAAACAGTAAGCAAAATAATAAACTACTTAGATGTGTAGTATTCTTATCAAGGTTTTGTCTTTTTGATATAAGGTGTTTTGGAAGCACAGGATTAGAATTTCTTTGCCTATATTATACTTTATTTCTTTTAATTCTTTATTGTCATAGTCAGAACCCAAATATAGGAATATTGTTTTTCACAGTATTTCTTAGGGCTTCCACTTATTGTGTCTTTATTTATTGGTCTAAATGCTTTCCTCAGTAGCTTTTGCTATAAAATGAAGATTATCAGATGCTATAAATAAACCCTAAAACTGTCACCATCAGTTTGCTGAAATCAGCCACATTTTCAGTGATCGTTATCATTCTTTACTCGCCTGCTTTGCGCCTCCTCCCATCCTCTTTCCCTGAGTTTACAGCCCAGCCCACTTCCTGCTTCCTCTGGTGTCTGTGTGCAGACAAAACGTGATCAACCAGCTTTCCTCCCCTCTGCTGAGCTGTCTCCACCATTGTGGACTCTAACTTTCTGGAACTACAGGCCAAGATGAACTTCCTTAAATTGCTCCTGGTTATGGTGTTTTATCTTAGCGTCAGAGAACTAACTACTACTGGGTTTCATATGAGTGGCAAAATTATTGAGATCTTATGATTTATTCTTAGATAACCTGGCATAGATTCTCACTGAAGTGTTTGAAAGTTATATATATATTTTTTTCTGTAATGCAACAGAGAAATGGAAATAGCCTTAGCTCATGAGGGGATATTTTTAGATCAATACTTTGAGCTACAAGAATATATGATACTCAGCAATGAATTCACTAAAAAAAGAAGTAAAAACAAAAAGTCCCATTTGCAACCACCCAAAAAAAACCTACAACAAACAAACAAAATCTTAGGCATGAAACTTAAGTGAATATGGTAAAGATGTCTACAGTGAAAACTATAAAGCACTTAAGGAAGAAACTAAAGAAATAGAATATGAAAACACTGTCCATTGTTTATGGTTCAGCCAAATTAATACTGTGGAAACAGCCGTATCATCAAAATGATCTATAGATCCAATACAATCCCCTTCAAATCCCAGTGTCATTCTCCACAGACATAGAAAAGCTACCCTAAAATGCCTGCGGAGGTAACAGAAATCCCAAGTAGCCAAAGTAAGCAAAAGAACAAGACTAGAGGGGTTGGGGAATTAGCTCAGTGATAGAGCGCTTGCTTAGCAAGCGCAAGGCCCTGGGTTCAATCCTCAGCTCTGAAAAAAAAAAAAAAAAGAACAAGACTAGAGAGATGACAACATCTGACTTCAAATTATACTGTACAGTGCGTAGCGACAAAATAAGCATGGTATTAGAACAAAATTAGACATGTATATTGAAGTGCTAGAAGGCTCAAATCCATCCACACACTTATAGTCATCTAGCTTTTGACAAAGGTTCAAAAACATATTTTGGAGAAAACACATACTCTTTAACAAGTGGTGACAGGAAAACTGGGTATCTACACATAGACAAACAGAACTAGATCTGTATCTTTCACCTTGTATAATACTATATTAAGACTGGCTCAGCAAGCTTCATGTAAGATCTGAAACTTTGAAACTACTAGATGAGGCCTGGTGTGGTGATGCACACCTTGAATCCCAACACTTGGGAGGAAGAAGTAGGCAGATCTCTGTGAGTTTTGTCCAACCTTGTCTACATAGTGAGTTTCAGGATGGCCAAGGCTACATAGAGAGATCCTGTCCCCCCAAAACAACCAAACAAACAAACAACCAAACAACAACAACAAACTACTAGATGAAAAGCACGGGGGAAATACTAAAAGATCTAGGCATAGGTAATAACTTTATGAATAGGATTCTAATAGTTCAGGAAATAATAGCAAGAACTGACAAATTAGATTTCATTAAATTGGAAAGTTTCTAAACAGCAGATAGCAGGAGACAATCAGTGGATGGCACACACAGCTTACAGAATGGGAGAAAATCTTCTCCAGCTATCCATCTGACAGATATTAATATTCAGAATATTTTTAAAAATAAAAAACAAGCCGGGCATTGGTGGCGCACGCCTTTAATCCCAGCACTCGGGAGGCAGAGCCAGGCGGATCTCTGTGAGTTCGAGGCCAGCCTGGGCTACCAAGTGAGCTCCAGGAAAGGCACAAAGCTACACAGAGAAACCCTGTCTCGAAAAACCAAAAAAAAAAAAAAATAAAAAATAAAAAATAAAATAAAAAATAAAAACCAAAACACCTCAAAACAAATAATTTAATCAGAAGACAATTCTCAATGGAAAAATTACAAATGACTTTTTATTTTTCATAGAGGATGAAATTTAATTATATTTGTATTATATTTTAATTATATTTTTCATAGATGACAAATCTATGAAAAAAAAATAAGAGCCAGCATCATTTGTGGTGATGATGCATGAAAGAAGAAAGACTAATTCAAGGTCATTTATCCGGGAGTGGGCCTGATTTATTCAGAAGAGTTCTTGTCTCTCCTGTTCGAATCTGAGAGATGTCAAATCTAAATATAACCTAAGAGTCCTGAACAAAGTCGGTCTTCTCTATATATTGAACAGCACAGCAAATATGTAAACAGAAAGGAATGAGAGACTTTTATCTTAATCTTTTACAGGAGGCTCACAAAGAAGAAAACTGCTTTTCTGGTCCTATTGATTCAGAACAGCACACAAAGATACCATCAAATATTAATCTCTACCCACTGGTTACTTTAAACACGTTTGCAGGGGACTCTTGTTTTCTATGCCTTGCTGCTTCCGATGAATGGTCTCAGATCTGGTCACTACACCTCATGCACACATAATACTGTTCTGAGTTAGGCCATGAAAGACTCAGAGAGGTAAAATCTGGAACATGGTACATGGAGGGGTCCGAGGAACAGTAAGATTGATCACTATGTTTTCCTTAAAAAAATCAGTCAATTCTGAACACGTTGAATATACAGTATGTAAACAGAATGAATTCATAGTTATACATGATCTCAAAGCACATTACCAACTTGATGTCAAGTTGGGTGAAAGGTTGATTTGTAAAGGCAAACTTTAAACTGCATTTCTCAGAAAAACCATCCCCATGTGTCTTATTTACAATTCTATTGCTGTGAAGAGACGCCATGACCAAAGCAACTCTTAGAAAGAAAGCATTTAACTGGGACTTTGTTCACAGTTTCAGAGGGTTATTCTGTTATCATCAGGGCAGAATGCATGGCAGCAGGCAGACATGGGGCTGAGAGCTTACATCCTGATGCACAGGCAGGTAGGTAGGTAGACAGAGAGACACTGGGCCTGGTGTGAGCTTTTGAAACTTCAAAGCCCTCCCCAATTGTACACTTCTCCAACAAGGCCACACCCACTTCAATAAGGCCACACCCACTCCAAACAACACCACACCTCCTCCAACAAGGCCACACCCACTCTAAACAACACCACACCTCCTCCAACAAGGCCACACCCACTCTAAACAACACCACACCTCCTCCAGCAAGGCCACACCCACTCCAACAAGGTCGTACCCCTAATCTTCCCAAACAGTCCCCTATTTGGGACTAAGCATTCAAATATGTGAGCCCATTGGGGCCATTCTCATTCAAACCACCACACCATAGTTCTCCCCTCGAGGTGGTCCCAGTGGACGGGCTGAAGAGGTAACAACTGTCCGAGGAGGCAAAGAAGACTGTTGGACTGAAGTTCTGGAGGTTATTGTCAGGTTATTCTCTTCTGGAGCCAGGTTTATTTTAGGGAACAGCTTTATCAGTCACTTTGAGATCCAGGGGGAAGAAAACAGTCGAAGCCTTGGCTCGGATCAGCGGAATAGTGTCCACCCATGGCTGGGCCTTTGAGGAAGTTGATACAAAGCCATCGGTTTTGGTAAAAACATTTTTTTAATGATGTTTTTCCACAGGTATTTGTGAGGGAAACAGAGGAATAATATTACAGATTTACAGTATAAGTTGCTTTATCAGCTTGTTGCTATGCAGTTATCCCTTGATCCTTACTTAGCATTCCAAGCAAATCAAACCCACATTGAGATTCTATCTCATGGGTTCAGAATGAGAATCACCAAGAAACTAAAAACAACAAATGTTGGCAAGGATGTGTGTGTCTGGAGACTTGGGGGGAACAATTTCTTCAGTGATGATGAGAATGTAAATTTGTCTGGTACTGTGGAGATCAGTAGAGAGGTTCTTCCAAAAATTAAAAATAGAACTACCATATAATCCAATGTGAGTATATAATCCCCTCCAAAAAAAAAAAAAAAACCCAGTCAATTTACTATAGGGATACCTGCATACTCATGTTATTGATGCAGTATATACAACAGCCAAGATATAGAATCATCCTGGGTGCTCACTAATGGATGAGGGAAGAAAATGTGGAGTTTTATTCAGCTATAAAAAAGAATGAAATTATTTGTAGGAAAATGGATGAAACTGGAAATCATCATGTTAAGTGAAACAAGCCAGCCTCAGAAAGACAAGTATGGCTCCCTTTTCTCATTTGTAATGCATAAGGGGAAAGGGGGAGGAAACAAGATAACAAAGAATAATACAGGGGCTGAATATGATCAAAATACATTATATTCTGTGTGGGAATGTCATGATGAAACCCCTCCCTTAGCCTTTGGGAAAAAGGCATGGAGTAATACTTTAATAGGCTGAAGAAATACGTGAAGAGGTAGTGGGAGCTAGAGCTATGCATGGAGGAGCATTCCTGTAATCCTAGCACTTGGGAAGCCAAGTCAGGGGGATTGTGGTGAGTTCAAACCCACCTTGGGCAACCAGTGAGACCTAGTTTCAAAAATTGTTTTGGGGTGGGGTAACAGCTTAGTTTGCAAAGTGATTGTTTTACAAGCATGAAGAGCTGAGTCTATCCCCCAGAACCCACACTATGAAAGCCAGGCACGGTAGTATGTCTTTGTAATCCCAGTCCCAGGGAGGTGGAGACAGGTGGGTCCCTGGGGCTTACTGGCCAGCCAGCCTAGCCCACATGGCAAGTCTCAGGCCCATGAGAGACCTTGTTTCAAAAACAAGAGTAAGGGGGCTTGGGAGATAGTTCAGTTGGTAAAGTGCTTGCTTTTTGAGTGAAATCTCTCAGAATGCACATTAAAAAAACAAAATCAAAAACAAAAACAAAAACAAAAAAACGGTGTGGTAGCATGCACGTGTAATCCCAGCACTAGGGAGATGGAGACAGGTGGATCCCTGGGGCTCACTGGCCAGCCACTTAATTTTAATCATGAGCTCTAGGCCAATGATAGAGCCTATCCCAAAAAACAAGGTAAGAGGTGCCTCGAGGAATGACACCCACGGTTGACCTACACACACACACACACACACACACACACACACTGTTGTGTGACGGACTTCCTAGAGAGATGTGAACAAAGGTCTGTTCACCCCAGGAGGAAGCTGGATGTCCCAATCTGGTGCAAGAGTTCTATGGGATTCCTGGAGAGCCTGCCCACCATCTCTCTACACTGGAATCCCGAAGAAGCTGACATTAACACCTGTTGTAACAAGAGAGAGTGAGAGTGAAGGAGGAGGAAGCACAGCTTCCCTCTTTCATGTCCTTTTCTGTGGGCTGCCACCAGAGGGTGTGACCCAGATTTAGGGTGGGTCTTCTGACCTCAAATAATCTAAAAAAAAAAAAAAAAAATCTAAGAAAACAGGCCCAGCAGCTCAGGTTTTAGTTGATTCCAAATGTAACCAGTTCACAACCAAGATTAACCATAGCAGCTGGCCTTGAACTTGTCATTCTTTTGCTCCTGAATCCTGGGATTACATATACATGCTCCAATAGCCATGTCTTTTAAATAATATACGTAGCATAAATAAATATATTTTAACATGTATAACACAAAAGCTGCCACTTTAGCCATAGTGAGAAAGAAGGCCGTTCTCATTGTTTCTATCACTGCTGTCCACTTCTAAAACCTTTCCCACCATCCCTGTCTTGTTAGGGTTTCTATTGCTGTGAAGAGTCACCATGACCATGGCAACTCTTTTTTTTTTTTTTTTTAAATTTCAGGGCTGAGGACCAAACCCAGGACCTTGCGCTTGCTAGGCAAGCGCTCTACCACTGAGCTAAATCCTCAACCCCCATGGCAACTCTTATAAAGGAAAACATTTAATTGGGGCTGGCTTGCAGTTCAGAGGTTTAGTCCATTATCGTCACGGCAGGAAGCATGGCTGTGCAGAGACAGACCTGGTGCTGGAGAAGGAGCCGAGAATTCTATATCTGGATTGGCAGGCAGCAGGAAGAGAGAGTGAGCCAAATGGGCCTGGCTTGAGCTTCTGAAACCTCAAAGCTCACCTCCCACCCGCCCTACTCTCCACCCTTCTCACCCCTTCACACTTTCTCCAACAAGGCCACACCTACTCCAACAAGGCCACACCTCCTAATAGTGCCACTCCCTATGAGCCTATGGGGGCCACATTCAAACCGCCTCAATTTCTAACACAAATTTCCACCCAGTAGGCTAACTACCCCTCATTCCTGCCTAATTCCAACCCATAGAATCCCAGTCTTCTGTCTCATTATGTTTACCAATTGTAGATGTTTCCTATACAAGGAATCATAGCATATGTGACCTTTTGTGATTGGTTTATTTTACTTAGAATGATATTGTTTAGTCTACATGATTGTATATTTATCAGAATCCCATTCTGTTTTTTATTACTGATCAAGGTTAAATTGAAGATATTTCATCTTCACAGTTATTTCCATCTTTTGGCTATTGTGATTTATGTTGTTTATGACAACTAACTATAAGTATTTGATGATCTGTTTTCCATTCTTTGGGGCCTAATTACAGGGGTGGAATTGCTGGGTTACATGGTAATTCTATGTTTAACTCTTCCTATCCCACAACTCTGTGCGTTGAACCCAGGACCTTGTACCCAGGCTATGCAAGCTCCTCATTGCTAAACTAAATGCCGGACCCCATGTTGAACCTTTTGAGGACCCATGAAACTGTTTCCCATAGTGGCTCTACTATTTCATATTCCAAGAAATAAGCAAATAAATGCCCCAACTTTTCCACATCCCCAAAAACTTACTTCCTTTTTCTTCTTTTAACAGTGAGTGTTTGCATACATGTATGTGTGTGTATTACATACATGCCTGCTGTCTGTAGAAGCCAGAAGAGGATATCAGATCCCAGTGGAACTGGAGTTACAGATAATCCTGAGCAAACACGTGAGTGCTGGAACAAAGCCTCAGTCCTCTGCAAGAGCAGCAAGTACTCTACTGCTGAGTCATCTTTCCAGCTCCTTCGTTTTTCTTTTTTAGACAGAAAGCTAATCCTCAGATGAGTCACAAAGGACTAAGAAGTAAGGAACAGTCTCTATCTGAGGTCTTACATATTTTCCTGCGTTTGTATGATCTGATGCTTAATCCCAGACTCAAGCGTCTACAACTGCAGCTGCTGGGGCTTTACTTTATCAAATGGTATACTAAAATTGAGTAATGATAAGGTACTTTATCACAGGGACTGTTTACAATGGTTTGAGGAGCATAGAAGAATCAGGGGTTCACTGAGCGGTGGTGGCGCACACCTTTAATCCTAGTACTTGGGAGGCAGAGGCAGGTGGATCTCTGTGAGTTCAATGTCAGCCTGGGCTACAGAGTGAGTTCCAGGACAGGCTCCAAAGCTACACAGAGAAACCCTGTCTCAAGAAAAGAAAGAAAAAAAAAGACCCAAGACAAGGCAAGGTTCCTTCATCTAGACCTGAAGGGGATTGAATACGGTAACTTCACAGGCCTTATGGCCATCTGTTAAGGGACCATGATAGCCCCATGGCACCTTGGCATGTGGGGAAATTGAGAACATATATCTCACCTTTTGCTTCCATGCTGCTTCTGGGGCTCCTAGTTAATCAAACTCAAACAAACCATTCAGACCATTACACTAAAAACCAAACAAACATAAAATGTAACTATTCTCCCCATAACACTAAACAATACTTCCTGCTGACATCTTTTGATTCTTATTCCTTGTGGGTGTTTTTTTTTCAAACTTCCATGGTAGTTTCAGATTTTATTTTTTACATATCATATTGCCAACTATTAAAAATTCTCCCATAGTCTAGCAGCTTGTATTTAAAATTACTCACTCAGTGTTTGTCAATTTTCTGTTTAATTTCTGGGTTGGGTTGGCAGTGGTCACAGGTAGACCAGGTTTAGGAATTGGAAAACAGAAAACACGTGACTCACAATGTAGAATTTTCCCAGTAGAGGGGCAGCCCATCAAATCAAAGACCAAGAAATTGCCCCAAAGTAATTTTAATTAATAATTAATAGGATCTTAACTTGGAAGGAACTCCATAAGTCACCTATACACTCTACTAGTTGTAATTGTCTTCACCATTCAGTTATGTACAGTTGTCCTGCATCCAGACACCCCAAGAGCAGGACCCTAACCCTAACCCTAACCCTAACCCTAACCCTAACCCTAACCCTAACCCTGAGTGACTCCTTTCATGGCCTAAGAATTTCATTTCTTCTGAATTTTGATAGTAGTTTTGCCCACTAGTACCAGGGAATCGAGGAAAGGTAATGAAAATTTATAGCAATTGCTAGTCCCTTGAATTTTTGTGGTGCTTTCTGAAGAAAGGGACCAGAAGCCACAGAAGGAACCAGGACTGAATGCTGCATTAGATTCTGTAAAAGTCTGAAGGGAAATGTGGGCTGGATGCTTTCATTGTGGGGCAAAGAATGAGGGATGATTCACTTAGTGTGTGATTTAATTTGGAAAGTGGAAAGAATGCGATGGAAACAGTTTTTATTTCTGGGAAAATGAAACAGAGATAAAAGCTGAGTAACTACAACAATGCCGTCAAAAGCAGCAGCCACAAGAAAGCTGAACCCATCATCCAAAAAAGCTGAAGTCTTTTATTTGGATTTTGGAAGCATTACTATCCCAGAAAAAAAAATCTTCCTAATTGAGTTTGTGGTTCCCTTAGAATTGCATAAGTCACACTATTAAATTAACTTTCAGTTATTTTAATGTTATATGTTAGCTAACTACATGACATATATATAACATAATATGTAACTAATATATGCTTCCAGGCTTTGTATTTAGAGCCTTTTCATTTTCAAAGAACATAATTTTGCATTCAAAACAGAGTTTTTTTTGGGAGGTGGTAATTGGTAAAGGGATATTTTGCTTTTTGGACAGGGTTTCTTTCAGCTTGTTTAAAAAGAGCAGGGCTTAGGGGTTTAGCTGTTATACTTTCCTGAAGGCCCTGGATTCCCCTCTGTTGCCATGACATTTCTTTTGCATGAGATAAACATAAACTTGACTTAATGTGTATGTCTATGGAGGCAGTAACCCTTCAAATTTTAGGGACATTTAAATCTATTCTCACTTTTCACTTTAATGCAAACACACTTATGACCCCTCTTGTTTTGAGAATGATTTGTTTTGGAATTGGGGAGAGTGGGAATGAAGATGTCTGTGGCCTGATGGAGAGAGAGAGAGAGAGAGAGAGAGAGAGAGAGAGAGAGAGAGAGAGAGAGAGAGAGAGAGTCTATGGGTATAGCTGGAAATTTTCCTGTGTCCTGCAACTGCTCGGTCCCAAGTAAACACACAGAGGCTTATAATAATTACAAACTGTTTGGTCTACGGCTCAGGCTTATCATTAGCTAGCTCTTACAACTTAATTCAACCCATTTCTATTAATCTATGTTTTGCCATGTGGCTTTGTGGTATTACCTGTGTTCTGTTACATACAGCGCTCTGTGGCTCCTCTGACTCTGCCTTCTTCTTGTCTCTCTGCTTAGATTCCCCGTCTGGCTCTATTCTGCCTCGCCTTAGGTCACAGCAGCTTCTTTATTAACCAATGGTAGCAACACATATTCACAGCATACAGAAAGACCATCTCACAGCGTGTGTGTGTGTGTGTGTGTGTGTGTGTGTGTGTGTGTGTGTGTGGATGGGTAAAGATAGGAGGAAACTCCAAAGCCCTCTTCCTGTCCAGACTTGGGCTTCATAAAGAAAGGCTTTCCTGCAGAGGATGCCTGAATAATCCATGTGTAGTTCTGGTAACAGCGACCTGAGGGCAGTGTTTGTAAGGATGGACAGTAGTAGTAGAACCTACAGACCAGCAGAGGATAGTGCTACCAACATCTGAGACATCTGAGTGACAGAAGGGCCGTCTAGTGCCTCCTAAATCACACCCAGCCAATGACATTAGTTTAGTCTGGTGGCATATTCGATGAGCCCTAAACGATGTTGGAACTCGTTAGAACTTTTGAAAAGCAATAGAGACCAGAATAGTCAGACGTGGTGGTGCATGCCTGTAATCACAGCTGAAGCAGTTGACACCAGTTCAAGACCCACCTGAGTTTCACAGTGAATTCAAGCCTGGACACAGAGCAAGACTCTATTATAAACAAACAAATAAATAAATGAAAACAAGCAAACAAACCAAGCTCAATGAAATGAGATGCCTTTATGAAGAAAATAAGATGAAAGCAGAAAGGAAAAAGAAGACACCACAATTCAAACCACAAGAATCCAAAAGACTATTAAAGACTATTTTGAACACATTTTCCAACCCAGAAGAATTGGATAGGTTCCTGGGGACATACACTTTACTAAGATTTGTGAAGAAAGAGGAATCAGAACAAAACAGTGTCAAGTATGAGTGTGTCCCAGATGGCTGGTCTACCAAGCACCTCCAGAACAGCTTCTTGGTTCTTCTCAAATTCTCCTGAAAACCAAAGAGGAAAGAATTCTTCCAAACTCATTCTAAAGGTGAATGTCATCCTGTAATAGTTTAACAGCAGAAGGTGACCTTGCCGGGTTGGAGCCAAGGGACATCACAAAGTCACACCGTGCAACAGAGCTCAGGTGGGAGGTTTATTGGCCAGGGGTGGGGGTGGGGGTGCAGAGGCAGCCTCTGAGTAAGAGAGAGAGAGGGGAGAGAAGGGCTTGCTTTTCTTTTTTTTTCTATTGACATATAGGACGCTTTTATTGATGTAATTAAAGGATTGATGATGCGAAGCATGATAATATGATGAAGTGAACATTATTACTTCTTTTTTGAAGTCTTGTTTCTAAGGGCTTGCTTTCCATAAGGGGATAGAGCACGTGCTCAGAGGGGGAGTGCCCTACTCAGTGGCTACAGTAGTCACAGGGTCACATCTTGGCTGGTGATGTGTCCTGCTAGGTCCCGGAGGGCAAGTCGGTGTTAACACGTCCTAATACCAAAACTAGGCATGGGCACAGCAACAACAAAAGAGAGCCACAGTCCAACGTCTGCGATGTACAATAGATGCAAAAATCACTAATAAAATACCAACTTTGCCTCCCGAGCAGACACCTAAGTCCACTCACAGCTGCATTAATGTGGAAGCTAAGGGACAGTAGCACTCTTACATCCAGGTTACTGGATGAACAGATGTTCTGTTTTGCCCAGGATCGAGGAATTTTCTGAGGTATAGAACTTTTGGTGGTAACACGGGAACAATTCAGGACAAAAACAGTTGTTCCTTGCACGTCTAATAGGCACATCAAAAGTACAAACACTTATTGAGTACTCTTTCACTTCGATACATGAATAAAATGTGTAATGTTCAAATCAGGGGAAGCAATTCTCTCCCCTTAAACATTCATCATTTATTCTCTCTCTCTCTCTCTCTCTCTCTCTCTCTCTCTCTTCTTGGTTTTTCGAGGCAAGGTCTCTGTATAGCCCTGGCTGTCCTGTAACTTGCTTTGTAGATCAGGCTAGCCTTGAACTCACAGAGATCTGCCGACCTCTGCCTCCCAAGTGCTGGGATTAAAGCCGCGTTCCCCCCTTTGCGGGGAGGGATCATCATTTCTTTGCAGTGAAAACATTCTACCTCTTTTGAAGTGAAGAAGTCTTATTATCATCTAATCTGTGGTCACTCTGCTCTGCAGCAGAACAGTTTAGCTTGTATGTGTGAAGGAGAGCATAAAGTGTTTGTCTTTCATGTAACACAATGATTTCCAGTTCCATATTGTCACAAATGAAAGGATTTCATCTTTTAACACCTGGATAGTACTCCATTGTACATACACATTTTCCTCATCAGTTGATAGGTACCTAGTCTGCTTCCATTTCTGGGCTTTGTGAATGTTGCTGCCATAATGTGGAAGTGTGGCTGTCTCTTTGATGTATTGATTTTATTTTCTTTGGAAATATACCCAGAGTAGGATTATTGGGTTGACATAATAGTTATATTTTAGTTATATTTATGGGTCTCCATCGTGCTTTTCACAATGGTTGTACTAATTTACATCCGTATCAAGAGTATGCAAGTTCCTTTTTCTTACATCCTTCACAGCCTTTACTGTCTTTTCTTGCCGATAACCATCATTCTTTTTACAGTGAGGTGATATCTTTTGTGGTCTTAGCTTGCAATTCTCTAGGGGCTCATAACGTTACCCCCCCATACGTGTTGATCATTTCTGTATATTCTTTTGAGTAATGTCTAGTTCCCATTTTTAAATCGTATTGTGTGTGTGTGGGGGGGGTGGTGGTGGTGGTGGTGCTATTGACTTGTATGGTTTCTTTACACCTTTTGGATACAAACCTCTTTAAATAAGTAAACAACTAGCCATGTTTGGGTGCTGGTCTATTATCTCACCAAGATAAGGCAGTGCTGTCACCGTCAGAGAACTCTCAAATGTAGTTATCAAGGTGACAGTCACCTAACTAAACTTCCCCAGTGAAACCACGAGTTCAAGAGGTTACCAAATGTTGACTTAGAAGGTGATGATAAGTATATTATATCTGCAAATACCTTTCATTACACGCTTTTTTTTTTCTCTTTGTGTGTGACTAGAGCAGAGAGAAGCCGGAAATCATGGCTAGACTTCTGTGGAGGTCTGTAGAGGAAAGAGTCAAAACCAGTATTTACTAATACCTGCACGTGCAGGTTCTAGACAGGTTATTTAATTTTTTTTTTTTTTGCTTTCATTGTGTAACTTCCTCATTAACAGCTGAAGCACAAAGTGGCTGTCGGAGTTCTTATCCGAGGTGGGACTTGAACACCTCGAGATCTATGAATTGGCCTTTGGTTCACCACACGCTTTTAAAGGTGGTGCAGTTTTCAAGGCATCTGTCTGGGAAGCCTATGGGGCTATCAGCCATTCATATTTTAGAAAGACTGTTGCAAACAGATGGCCTTTCTAGCAGAAGTTTGCTGTTTTTGAAGACTGGGAGTGTAGAGGTTCCTAAAAATTGAGTGATGGGGCATGAGGGTGGGCGGGCGTGGGTGGGCGGTGGGGGGTTGGGGCTGAGCCTCTGAGATCTGGAGGGGATGGTGGGCAACGGTGGCTGGTAGGCTACAGTATAGAAAGAGAAGTGGGAAGATCCCAACCACAACCTCTATTTCAAAATTCTGAGGACGGTCGGCCCCACCCTCAAAAGGAGAGAGTCACTTCTTCCTCTTTTGCCTGCTGCAAGGTAGGTAGTTCTCTATTCTCAGAACAGAGTCTAAGGTTCAAGGGCAGATGCTCAAGAGAAAATGGGGTTGGACTAACTTTAGAGACAGGCAACCCGCTCTGCCTGGCCTGCTTCTCCTTGTTCGTTGGTTCCCGCAACTGCACCACAGGACAGCTTGTGTGCACGTGGAACTCTGTGCATTCAAAGTCCTTTAAAAGCATGTCGCCCTTCGTTGTCCCCACATAGGTCCTGCATCTGTCCTCGTATTACCTCGTATACAATCTGTGTGTTCAAATGGAGTTTGATCTGCCATGTGTTATTGTTTTTGGTTGATTTGCTAAGTCTATATCTTCAATGCTTTGGATCAAGCAAAGTAGGTAAAATGTTCTGAGGATTATTATTTTTTTTTTAATTTTGCAATTACTCTGATTTTGTTTTTGTAACCATCCACATAAAACCAGTGCCCCACCACCACCAGCAGACAAGGTTTCTCTGCGTAGCTTTGGAGCCTGTCCTGGAACTCACTCTGTATACCAGGCTGTCCTCGACCTCACAGAGATCCTCCTGCCTCTGTCTCTCAAGTTCTGGGAATAAAGGTGTGCACCACCACTGCTGGGCTGCAGCTGTATTTTTTAATAGATCAACCCTTACTGAAAGCTATTTTATAAACTTCATAATATAAGGTGATAAGGTATTGAAAAAAATGAGGTCTTCTACTTAGCCTATATGAACAAATGTTCCATATCACCCTTAACATTTAAAGAATAAAAATTAAAATGAGGTACATTTTTTATTTCATTCACTCACCTACAAAATAAGCAGCACTCATAATAATATTCAAATGTTGTTAACACTTCTCAAACATAAACAGCAGAATTAAAGACATATTTCAGCACACCCAATTAACAGGATTAACCAAGAGTTTTTTAAGTATGCACACTCTTTTGCCTGATAGAATCTTCTGAGAGTTTATACTAAGGAAATAATCTAAAGATTAAACAATGTCTGATTAAAATGTGTACTCTGTTACAGGAAAGGTGTTTGTAATGTTGAGAAATTAGTCACAACCTAAAATGCAGCAACAGGAAATGTTAATTAAATTATGGCTCAGCTGCTCACTGGGAAATTGTTCAGCCATGTCAAATAGTGATTGGGAGAAAGTACCTAATCTAGACAGTCCTAATGGTAACATCGTAGGTAAATCTGTGCTGTAAAAGAAAAAAGAAAAAATGAGACTCACAAGTTTGTAGCCACATTAAAAAAAAAACACCTTACATTGTGTAGAACATAATGTAAGGCATGTTGCAGTGATATATTGTATACCCTAATAAAGCTTGCCTGAGGATCAGAGAAGCAGAACAGCCAGCCATTAGTTCTTATCTCTACAAAATCCTCAGTCTAAAGAGAGTGAGTTTCTGTTTCCTCATACCTTATATACCTTTCTCTGCCCTGCCATCTTACTTCCTGGGATTAAAGGCTTGCGTGCTTCCCAAGCAAAGGCATGAGATCTCAAGTGCTGGATTAAAGGTGTGTGCCACCACTGCCTGGCTCTGTTCTCTCCTATACTGAATCAATCTCATGTATCCCAGTGTGGCCTTGAACTCACTGAGATCCAGACAGATCTCTGCCTCTTAAGTGATAGGATTAAGGGTGTGTCTGGCCTCTATGTCTAATCTAGTGGCTGGCTCTGTCCTCTGATCCTCAGGCAAGTTTATTAGGGTACACAATAATACCACAGCATGTATAGAATTATTCTTATGATAGAGAATGGACAAAGAAATTTATAATTAAGACAGCAATCTGTGTTTCATTTTTAACCTATACGTAGTGTGGTGGTTTGAAAGAAAATGGCCTCCAAAGAGAGTGGCACTAGTTGGAGGTGTAGCCTAGTTGGAGGAAGTGTGTCACGTGGGCTTTGAGGTCTCTTTTTCTGCAAGCTTTGATCAGCCTGACAATCAGTCTACTTCCTGTTGCCTGTATATCAACATGTAGCAAGTAGCTCCTTCTCCAGTGCAATGTCTACCTGCAAGCCACAGTGTTCCCGGCCGTGACGATAAGTGACTAAACCTCTGAAACTATAAGCCACCCCTGCAGTGAAATGTTTTCCTCTATAAGAGCCGCCATAGTCATGGGGTCTCTTCACAGCAATGGAAACCCTAACTAAGACACATAGTATATAAGTTAAGTTCCATGCCAGGACTATTGCCTAAGCTCCCCAAACCAACCTGTGGGATTTTGTGTTTGTGCATGTGTGTGCACGCGTGGACATTTGTGGAGGTCAGAGGTCAATGGCAGGTAGCTTCCTCTATGATTCTGCTCATCTTTTGGAGCTCATTGACTGGCTAGTCTGGTTGGTCAGCAAGCTTCCAGGATGTAGCAGTCTCTTCCCAGCGCTGACGTTACAGATGCTCACCTCTGGCTTTTTTTATGTGGGTGCTAGGGATCCAGACTCAGGTCTTCACTCTGGTGAAGTAGGCTCTTCATTAGCTGAGCCATCTCCCCAGCCCAGCTTTAATTTTCTTGTTTTGGTTGGCGCCTTTATTTCATTTTCTCCCCTGCTTCATTATGGAATATTATCTAGTATTTTTGTCCAGTAACACTGGCTATTTGAATGTACTTGATTATTTGAGCTGGCAAAGTGCCTACATTACATATTGTGAAACTAACAGTTAATATAAGAATTATATTAAAACTATCAGTCAATTTTCACACCTTTGTACATTAAAAGAAAAGAAAACTAACCTGGCAGTGGTGGCCTGTGCCTCTAATCCCAGCACTCTGGAGGCAGAGGGGGCAAACCTGGTGCACAGAGTGAGTTCCAGGACAGCCAAGGCTACACCAAGAAACCCTGTCTCAAAAAAACAAATAAATAAAATAAAATAAAACATAAATTAGTCAGCTGATGTTAGTACTAATACTGAGCAAGCGACCAACAACTTCAAAATTCAATGGCTCAAGAAATTCGCATTCATTTTCCTAGTTTGTGGCTTTGTGGGTAAGCTAGAGCTTCTCTGTTGCAAGACAGGTTGGCTGGTACTGGTGCTTCTGGTTGCCCTCAGACGTTCTTCAGACAGTCTACTTCATAATCCCACTAGATATCAAAGGCACATTCTTCTCTCAGTTGAGCACCAAATTCAAGAGGTCAAGCGGCATTAGTCATTGAAGACTTGGACCCATGAGACAGCTATCATTCATTGGTCAAAGAACGTCACGCAAATAATCATGTCCAGCATCAGTTGCATAGAGAAATAGCCCTGACGAGAAGTTCACAGGACAGCTGGGTGTGGTGGAATACTCCTGTCATCTCAGTACCTGGGAGGCTGAAGCAAGCCGATCAGGAGTTCCAGGGTAGCCTGGGCTGTATAGTGAGACTCGGAATCAATAAAACAAAATCCCACAGACAAAACTAGAAAAAGGAGTTTACCTGACCAAAGGGACATTTAGAATGACCTAATCTACTAGGCAGACAATAAGCAAACAAATCATCTCAAATAATTAAAAAGAAATACCTATTGGCTTGTAAAGCAAGTAACATCATTTACACACGTGAATACCGTCTTAAAGTCTTCAAGTTATTTCTATACTATTTACCTTCACATTACACTGGGAACTGAAGATTGATGTTTAAACCACAGCAGAGTTCTAGATTTTTAACAAGAAATCAATTTTGAAAAATCCTACTTTTAAAATAAATGTCACTCCAAAAGAACTCCCTTCCTCCTCTCCAACACCCTCCCCCAAAAAGGGAAGTAAAACTGGAGCTAATGTCTGAGGCTTTGTGGGAAAAAAAAAAAAAAAAACCTGGAAAACAAAATCCAAACCTAAAACACCAAAAACCACCCACTACCACCACCAAAAACCCAGCCTCAGAGCCCATCTCTCTAAGGGATGTGTTAAATCTTAAATTCCAGCAATAAATTAATGTTTTTTTTTTTTTTGTTTTTTCGAGACAGGGTTTCTCTGTGTAGCTTTGCGCCTTTCCTGGGACTCACTTGGTAGCCCAGGCTGGCCTCGAACTCACAGAAATCCGCCTGGCTCTGCCTCCCGAGTGCTGGGATTAAAGGCGTGCGCCACCACCGCCCGGCCAGTAATAAATTAATGTTAATGATAACTTTTCATCTAGGAAGGCAGCATTTTCGGGGAGATGTGTAGGTCTCTGCTACAGATGTGTAGATGTCTGCAGAAATGCCATGTGATGTACAAATGTGTCTAAGAATGTCTTTTCTATGTTAAATGGATGTTTATCAATACTTTCATTTTTCACTAGACTGATTTAAAGATCATTGTTATTCTGAATAAATAGAATTTGGATTGTATTTGATCTAGGCACTGGCTAATTCATAAGTGGTTGGTATCTTCAAACTAAAGAGTAAAACACAGTGAAAACATAGTTTACGTTTCCATGATTCAATAATTTATGTGCACATTATTGTCACTGATGTAATAGAACTTCCCTTTTTGTCCTTCATTGACTAGAAAAGTGGGGTGAAAGATTTGTCCTTCCTTGTCAAGAACTGGGGCTGCCACAAGGGCTCACTATATCTCAAATCAACTCAATATTTGTTGAGGGAACATTTATTGTTTTAGGAATTTTGAGAACTAATTCAGTGTGTTCCAAATTATTTGACCTACCATATAATCTTGTCAGGAAATGTAGCATACAGAGCTTCTGCTTGAGACATACAAAGCATTAAGGAACAGAGGAAGAACACTGAATGTTATTACTATTTCCTAGATTTTAAAAAATTGATTCCACAACCAAATGTCTTTTTTTTTTTTTTTTTTGAATCCAGGCAATGGCTGTTTTCAGTTGTTCACAGTTTAAGTACATTGGTTACTGAGGACAGATGCTCCACTACCATTTCCCAGCCCGTGATTTATGACACTTTTTACAAAACATAAGACACACAAATACATGTAATTTTAAAATTATGTTCCAGTTAAACTCAGGTGAATTTTATGCTTAGTCTTAAGATATTGTCTCCAAGCAATGACATGATGTCCAGGTAAATATTCCCAAATCTGCAACAGTTCCGATCCCCAAGCATTTTGGACATGAAAATTTAACCTGTAGTGGTCACTTGTGTGCACTCTCAACTTTTGCCCCTGTTTCACTTCCTCTTTCACACCTGGGAAAGTTGCAACCTTGCGTGAGTTGAACTTTTTATTCTGAACTTGGGGTCGTGGAGCCGAGTGTGGGTGGAGAAAACCACAACAGAGCTGCTGCTGAGTCTCTTGCCAATTTCCCGCTGTCTGGTGGGTTTTTAATTCTGCCTAGTAATCAGCTAGAGTCCCCCGGTCCTTTAACCCTCCCACCCCCTAGATAACTGCTTCACGCCTCCCCTTTTATCTTTAAAGCCAACATTTCTACATACCGACCACCCCTACACCCACATTCCCTGTTGGTTGGTGGTGATCTTCTCTATGTATGGGGGTATGGATCGACCAGGAAATAAAAAGAATCAACAGTCAGTTTTGTGTCCTTATAATGTATTCTCTTCCTTTGTCTCTGCTCAGGAGAAGCTGTGGTGAGTTGCAGGGTTGGGTGACTGGCTGGCTGCCTGTTAGTCTCGCTGGGTGCTGAGTCTGTGGCAGCATCTGGGCTGAAGGCCTTCTCTTCCCCCTCCCACACCCCCTGCCAGGCTCTTCACAGCCGATGACTGAGCATGATGAGGACACTAGAGCTATTTTTGTTTGTTTTATAAATAGATATAAATCCTTTGAACAATGCCCAGCATATTGTAAGCACGTTGCTATTACATGTTATTTTTATCAGAATTTTTTTTCTGAGTGTTTTCTACATGCTTAATAAATATCTGTTTCACTACCAGAGTGAATGTGATTTAGGATTAAAATTACCTAAAACTAAAGATTCATAATATCCAGAGTTGATATGATTATGGATGAAAGGACATGGATATATTATGATGAGATTTTTAAACGCTAGTCTAGCTATTGTCAGAAAATTTCAAATGCATATTTCCTTTAGTTCAGAGAGCCTAATGTATATTTTGGGAAACATTTTTGTGCTTTATGTATAATGCTAACCAAATTTATTTCAGTAATTGTGGAAAATTAGATAGCTACATACCCATAAATAGAATTTTCAGCAAATTATGAGCCTCCTGTTTCCTGGAGACTGTGAGAGTTTAAACAAATGAGGCCAACTATATAGACTGAAACGGAAGTTCTCCAAGGTGTGTAGAGTGAAAAGCTGGTAACAGGAAGTGCTATGTAGGATTATCACTTTTGCTTACAGAACTCAAAACTACAGCTATTGGAAATGTGTATGGATACATGTCCATTCAGCGGTCGATTCTGGAAAGTGAAGAGGGAAAGGAAAGGCCAAGAGGAATTTATACTTAGTACTATTTTCCAAACTGTTTAAATTTTTCCACAAGTGGTATGTATTAACATGTACTTAAAAATTTAAAACAGAGGCGGGTAGTTCTCTCAATGAATGTGCATTAAAATCCTTTAATATCGATAGTAGGTGTGAAGACATACAACCGTAAATTTTCCTAAGGTTTAAAACATGTCTATTTCAGTAATAGTTGTCTTACGAATTTTCTCAGTCATCATTCTTATAAAGCTGATTTTGCTGTAACGTTCTTGGTTCCCAGCACACTTCCTGTGTGTCGTGAAAGAGCTGACTGGGCATCTAGGAGGGACACATGTGATACCAACAGTCTCACAGTCAGAGTCGGCCTTAGGACTGTCCCATCTTTTATAATTGTCCTGTAACAAGTGAAGGTGACAGCCTGTCAACAAAGAGAGGCACCGTTTGTTGAAAAGGAAAGACAACAGGAATAAGGAAACTGATGTTTTCCCTCCCACAGATCATTTTCTCAGGTCTCAGGCAACATTGAGCATGTCAGGGGAGAAAAAAGTCTGGCTGGCCTGCAGTTTGAGAAGTGCTGTCGTATATTACTTTACTAGACTGCCCTCGGCCGTACCACGCCTTGGATGGCGCAAATCGGTAGAAATTGATTCTTTCAGAGTTCTGAAAGCTGGGCTATCTAAGGGGTTAGCAAGGGTCAAGCTTCCTGTGAAGCCTCTGGGGCGGTCCTTCATTGCTTCTTCCAGCCTCTGACTGCCCCCAGGTATTCTTTAGGGTGGGTGTGTCGTGCTGATGTCTCCCTCCATTTCACACAGCCTGTGTTCCTGCACATTCCTAGGAATTCCTGTCATTGTGAGTCAGGGTCCACCCTAGTACTCTCATGTGTTACTTGATTACATCTGCAGAGACAATATTTTCAAATAAGCATTTCTAAATTCACAGGAACTAATGGTTAGGACTTCAACATACTTTATTGGGAAACCCAATCCGCTTCATAGTAGACTGGCTGAAGTTTGGTCTGTTTTTTGGATAATAGCTATTAACATATGTAACTTTTGTGTAAGACGGATTCAATGGGCTTTAAAACGCTTCACAGAAGTTCATTACAATAATCTCAATAAAAGCCCAGAATGATGAAGAATTTTTTTTTTTTTTTAGAAAGCAACTTTCGGAAAAACAAATTCAAGTATGTGCCATTGTGATGGATCTCAGAATAGACAGTGAGGAAAGAATAGATGTAAACACCCCAAGAAAGTGCTTCCCCAACACCAGCTGCCTTCCGCTCATCAGCTCTTATGATGTGAAGATAAAGAGGCATGGTTTCAAGACTTCAGAAAGAGTGGGCGCCAAAGGGGAAAAGATAGAGGAACAAACAGGCATTTGCTTTAATGCTAGTGATTTGGTACTAAGTTTCTTGGACACCACTGAGAAAAGGAGAGGAGTTGTCACAAAGCAACCGTATTAAGTAAGTGTTTTCCAGGAGTTATAGGAGCTAACTGGAAGAGATGTGGAGACCCAGAGCCAGCATCCTCTTACGGCTGCCTTCCTCAACTTCTCCCTCTGCCATTAGCTCCTGTGCAACTCCGTGCGTAAGAATCAAGACAGCATTAACTTCAGAGTGTAGGTGACTTCACTGTGGGCGAACAGAAAAGGGATGTATGGTCTATGACTCTCAATTCCAAGTTCCCTGGAAGGGAACCTCTGGTGTCCACTATGGTTCAATAAAGGGAAGCAGAGAGGCTCACAGACGTAGACAACAGAGGCTGGCTATTCTGGATAACGAGGCCAGGTTTCAGGCTGGGCTTGGTGGCACATACCTTTGATCCCAGTACTTGGGAGGTAGAGGCAGGCAGATCTCTATGAGTTCAAGGCCAGCCTGGTCTAGAGAGTAAGTTCCAGAACAGTTGGGGCTACACACAGAAATCCTGTCTCAAAACCAAAGGGGAGGGAGGGAGGGAGGGAGGGAGAGAGAGAGAGAGAGAGAGAGAGAGGAGGAAGTTGATTAATAAATAAAATAAACTCTATTTATCAGCTTTGCCAGCAATTAAGAAAGCTGAAGATGCCGGGTGGTGGTGGCACAAACCTTTAATCCCAGCACTCGTGACGCAGAGGCAGGTGGATCTCTGTGAGTTCGAGGCCTGCCTGGGCTACAGGGTGAGATCCAGGACAGGCTCCAAAACTACACAGAGAAACCCTGTCTCAAAAAACCAAAAAGAAGAAGAAGAAGAAGAAGAAGAAGAAGAAGAAGAAGAAGAAGAAGAAGAAGAAGAAGAAGAAGAA
>CABHPH010142071.1:29973-40046 GCA_902168325.1 Peromyscus nudipes | reverse complement strand
ACAACAAAAAAAAAAGAGAAACCCCCAAAAAAAAAAAAAAAAAAAAAAAAAAAAAACAAGAAAAGAGGAGGAGGAGGAGGAGGAGGAGGAGGAGGAAAACACAACCATCAGTAGAGACACAGAGTACTAAGTTCTTTGGCCATTTAGTCTATAGTCTAGTAGACAAAGTGGATTTGTAATGTTTATGTGACTGTCTTGTTGAGAAGTATCTGGAAGGGGAGTAAGCTAATTAACATTCCTGATAAATCTGTTTTGACTCTACAAAAACCAAAATTGTCTGCTTTTCCTTGCATCTCTTTGCTATGTAAATTTCAACTCTCATTTCTTATAAGGAAAGCTACATTTTATAGATAACAGCCAGCCAGGTCACAAGAAAAGTATGCCAGGAGAGGAGGATCAGACAAGAGCTTGACATGTCATAGAAAGTATAGACCTTAGATGAAGCTCCATCAGTTAGATGTTGTGTGACTTATAAAGAGACCTACTTCTGAAAACACCTTTGGTCTTTTCCTTAAAGGTTTTGGGTCAAGAAAAGGATGCTGGTCATAGCAGCATACACCTTTAATCCAGCACTTGGGAGGCAGAGGCAGTCAAATCTAAGAGTTCAAGGCCAGCTGATCTACAGAGTGAGTTTCAGGACAGCCAGAGCTATGCAGAGAAACCAACCCTTGTCTTGAAAACCAAAGTAAGCCCCACCCCCAGTCTCCAAAAAGGTTAAGTCTTATTTTTTCACCAAGTGTATTTAGGAAGTCCTTCAACATTGGGCTTTTGTGACGATCTTAACTTTTCCTGAGAGAATAAACAAGACAGTAAGAATAACAAAAACCCTACTAGCTAGGCATTCTGTCTTGGGCCAGCACTTAGGGGGCTGAAACAGTAGGATGGTCAAAATTGACAGTTACCTACTAAACTTTTAAAATTAACAAGGTCCTGTTTTCTTATACCTAATAATATCAAATAGCTTAAGTGATAATGATGTTTGAATAGTACTGCTAATATAAGGAAAATATTTTTCTTAGGATATATAATTTTGTTAAGTTTTATTGTGAAAAATAACTATGGACTAATGTATTTAACAATATGAATATATTTTATAGGCAAACACTGAGGGCTCATTTTCGTATTAAAAGTCAGTAATTTGTTGGGGATATTGCTCAGAGAACAAGTTAAGCTAGCACCTGCAAACCCTAGGTTCAATCCCCAGTATCATGACAGACAGACAAAGGACTGAAACCCCTAGGACTCATATGGTGGAAGGAAAGAACCAGTTCCTCCAAGCTGTCTTCTAACTTCCACATGCACACTGTGGCAATGAGTGCTCCCCTTTACACACACAACACAACACACAAAATAAAATATTGTTTTTAAAAATATGTATTAAACTTAATTAATTTTTAGACAGAGTCTCATTATGTACCCCTGGCTGCCCTGGAACCTTGTATGTAGACCAGACTTGCTTCAAGTCTGACTTCTGCCAGAGTGCTGAATTAAAAGTATACACCTTACCCAGTGAAAGAAAAAATTAAAGGTGACTAGAGTGATGGTTCTGGAGTTAAGAGCACATACTATTCTTGTAGAGGATCCAGTTTGGTTCCCAGCACCTATGTAGGGCTGCTCACAAGCACCAGAGGATCCAACACCCTCTTCTGGCCCCTGTGGACAATTATACTCACATGCACAGACAGACACCCACACTCACAAACACACTTAAAATAATAAAATAAACCTTAAATTAAAAAAAAAAAATTAGCCAGGCAGCGATGGTGCACTCCTTTAATCCCAGCACTCAAGAGGCAGAGCCAGGCGGATCTCTGTCAGTACGAGGACAGCCTGTTCTACAGAGTGAGATCCAGGACAGGAACAAAACTATACAGAGAAACCTTGTCTGGAAAAACAAAAAAACAAAAAAATTTAATTAATAGTTTAAAAGATACTTTGTATACAGGAGCCAAATCATAATAACTCCCCTAAAGGCCAGAAGAGGAGATCTATAACTGGAATTACAGATGGTTGTGAACCACCATGTGGGTGCTGGGAATTGAACAGTCAGTAATTTTATTAACCACTGAGTCCTCTCTCTAGCCCCTGTTTAAATATTTTCAAGCTAAAACATCTGATGAGAACAGAGGAAACCATCCTTACTTAACTTTATGATTCTCCATACCAAGGATTCTGGACTCAGGTGTACTCTTGATAAAAACAGACTCATTTGAGAATCAAGATTATAAAATATTCTATTTGGCATTACTTTATTTCATTTATAAAGAGGCACTTTTTAGAAAACCAAAATATCATTAATGTGTCAATTCTTTCTTTCAACTTCCCTGTTAATTTTTAACCTTTTAAAAATTGTGTTGGTATGCAAGTGTGCACATGTATGTATGTATGTTTACTACCTGTGTGCAGGATTCCATGGAGGTCAGAATATGGCATCAGATCCCCTGAAACAGAGTTACGGTTGTGAGCCACCATGCAGATGCTAGGATTTGAACCCAGGCCCCCTTGAAGAGCAGCCAGTGTTCTTAACCTAGAGTTCTCTCTCTCCAGCCCCTTGTTTAAAAGTTTTATTATAAATTATTGCAGGAAATATTCTAGGATCACAAAAAAATCTCATTAACATTACATCTTTATTCCTATTACCATTAACGTGAAATTTGTTCTAAACTATTAAATTACAATAAGCAACACTCATCTTTCAAATTCATGGTCCAAAAAACTGGTTAACATTATTCCTATAACGTCCTTAGGTATAAAACCTTTGCCTTTTCAGATACTTAGGAGAAAAAAAAACTTACTTGGCTTCAAAAGTAACAAGCAGTAATATTTATCTTATTCTTTAGGGCTTGACAAAATTTCAAACTTCAAATCTTTTTAAAATCCTTATACTATTTAGTAAATTTTACTTATGTACAGTGTGACATCAAGAAGAGACACCTTGTTAAGTTCAAAAAAAAGTATCAAAAAATAATATGGCTTATAAAAAGCAAGAGAGCCTACTTTTATATATCTATGATGATTTGCTGCCATTAAGAGATGAAATAGGGCAAGAATGAAGGGAAAATAGAAAATGAACAAGCAATCACACACACTCACACACTCAGGCATCCACAAGGAAGGGTATGTGGTGTGGAACTCAAGATACTCAATGGCTGGATATGAAAAGAGAAACTTGATAAGGAAAACAAAATTCTCATTTCTGCGCCCATAAGGAAGAGTATATATGCCAATACAGGGTGACTAGAATCCCAACAAGCTGCAATTTAAGACGAAGGTTGAAGCGGCAGCCACATGAAAGGCGGCCTCTGTAACATTTGCTCCTGGAGTCCAGCGACTCTCAGCAGTTGGCTGGAGACTGAGCTGGAAGATCCTGTGGAGCTCCAACAAAAGGACGAAGCAAACTCAAGTTCCCAGGGCCCCTCCCGACAACTCGAGAAACAACTTGATAAATGATTGCTCTGTCAAGAGACCAAGAGATGGAGGCGTCTGGAAGCAGAGGGGGAATGTATCTAATTTAGGAGGGGGTGGTGCAGAACGGCAAAGAGATCATCACTTGTCACACATCTGAGCAGAAAAACCTAAAGAAAACACTGCAAAACTCCAGTTGTAAGAACTGGAGCTTCCTCCATGTTAGCATGTAGCCAGAAACCTAGCAGTCTGGTCCTTCCTAAGCTATTCATTCGATTTAAGGGAGAAACTTTCTGCCTTCCATAACCCATCTTCCTGCCTTAACTCGAAGCTTAAGAAAGCTTTGCTCATTTAGGAATGACATGAAAAATACAAATTCCTTTTTTCCCTACTTCACACCTAAAGACCCTGATTCAGACCTGAGAGAGAGAGGCACAAGGCCCCAAAGCTTACTCAACTTAAGAAAACAACAATTGTCCTCAATCAATCAATATTTTGAAAATATTAGAAGTTCCCATTTGCCCTTAATTTTCCTCTTTTCCTTCTTTTAAGGTGAGTACAACAATCTCTTCCTGACTAAAAACTGGCATAGGTTTCAAAGGCATTGGTGACAAATTCAGTCAACACACGATGAACATCTCTACTGAGGAAAAAAAAAAAGTGTTACTACCCAAAGAGTAGGTAATTGAGTCAAAAAAACTCTTGTGGTCTCAGCAACTGATCAAAGACCAAAAAAACAAGCCAGTTCATTAAAATATGTCAAAGGCAAGAACAAGCAAGTAACATAACATAAAGAGCTTTCAACTGACCAAGTCTCTCTTATGTCACTTCAAACTTTTAACTTGCTGGGCTAGATAATGTTGCTGTAATAAAAATATTATATATTGTACTGCTATGCAAAAGAAATTCTATGAAGGCCAAATTAACTTTTGACTGTAATAAAACAATTAGGACTAACAAACCAGGCATGGTGGCTGACCCAGAACATCAGCTGTATTAACTACCAGTTATAACGATATTAAATACCAATTAAAGAGGTGTTCTGCACAAGAACAGGAAAACCAGGAGAAAAATCACTACTTAACAGGGTTGAGTTGGAAGGTCTTGTTCCTAATTTTTCTTGAAAGTAAAAATACCTAGGGAGTTTTTCTAAAAAAATATATGTATGGTCTGTCAAGAAATTGCTTAGATTCCATTACATAAAAATGGCTGTTCCGTGAAGGATCTCACTTGCTAACTTCCCAAATCGCCTCCTCATCAGGACACATTTCTGACACGTAGACAAAGAGAAAAGGTATCACATCACAAATCTCATTAAGATTAACTCTAATCAGCAGTTCACAAAAGTGAAGGGCTCAAAAGCAAACACTGTAATCCCAACATTCAAGATGCTGAGGCAGGATGACTGCTACAAATTCAAGTTTAATCTGATGCATAAGAAACTACAAAAGTTCATAGCATGTAAAAATCAAAGCTCTGGTTTGCCATTTGAAAAAAAAAAATTACAGAAAAAGAAAACTGAATGCCTCCTCCCTTCTTTTGAAACATTAGCAGCTATGGTTCTGATTTATAGTTTTTTCTAAATTTATTTTTATTTAATTGCACTGGTGTTTTGCCTACATATATGTTTGTGTGAGGGTGTCAGATCTTGGAGTTACAGACAGTTAGTTATGAGCTGCCATGTGGGTGCCAGGAATTGAAACCAGGTCCTCTGGAACAGAGGTCAATGCTCTTAACCGCTGAGCCACCTCTCCAGCCCCTCATAGTTCTTCTAAACATGGGTCTGCTGAGGTTATGAATGATTGCTCCCTTTCAGACCAGCCAGGTACCCTCCACTTCACTGTACTGCAAGTCCAATCCCTCATTAGGTTACCTATCTGATTCTCAGTGATCTTTCACATTGACAACCTCAATGAGTGGCAGATTAGCTTCTACTAAAAACCGCTCATTGATCTTTTTTCCCACTGGTCATAGATAATACTGACATTGTGTAAGGCTTGACATTCTCCTTTTGCCTGTAATGCTCAGGATTTAATTGATACAATATTCCAACCAGTTAAATGAACTGTTTGGGGCTGGAAAGACTGGATAAGCTTCTTCCTCTTGCAAGAAGACCAAGTACTGTTCACAACCCCCACATACAACCATACATAACTGCAGTTCCAGCAAGACCCGATGCATTCTTCTGACTACCTTGGGCACCAGGTACATGCACAGATGAAGGCAAAAAATAATCACACAAGACAGTCTCTCTATGTAGCATTGGCTATCCTAGAACTCTCTCTGTAGACCAGGCTGGCCTCAAACTCACAGAGATCCACCTTCCTCTGCCTGTCCAGTGCTGGGATTAAAGGCAATTAAGGGAGTAAGCCCTGGGTTCATTCTTCTGCATAGCATAAAGCCAGCATGGTGGTGAATGCCTGTAACCCCAGTGCTTCCAGACAGGAAAATCAGAAACTGAAATCCTACAATGTGAGTTCCAGGTCAGTCTGGACTACCTGGGACCCTGCCTCAAAGGGGGATGATTCAGCGAGCAGTCAAATACATATACTGCTCTTTACAGAGGACCTGATTTCAGTTCCTAGCACCCACTTCAGGTGGCCTACAACTCTAGCTCCAGGGGAATCCAATCTCCACTGGCACCTGAATTTGTATACACACACATCCACATACCCATGTATGCAAACACATATACACAATTAAAAATGAATCCTTTTAAGGAAGGGAATGGAACGTGCTAACCCAATGGGCACAAAGAAAGGTTAGATCAATGGTTAACTGGGGATTTTTTATTGTCATTGTTTATCCTAAAGCAAAAAATTCAGGAGCTGCTTTCTAATCAAGCAATCAAGCCATGAGCGGTGGGCTGCCAGAAGTCCCAACTTCATGGGAGGCTGAAACAGGACTATTGCTTGAGTACAGGAGTTTAAAAACCATCAACAACAACAACACCCCCTAAAAAGGCTAAGCAAGCAACTGGTTGTGATGGCTCAATCATGCAATCCCAGTACTTAGGAGGCTCAGGCATTGGGCTGCCATGAGGTCAGGGCCAAAATGGGTCAGAGAGTACGTATACTTGCCTCAAAAAGACACAAAGAGGGCTGGCAAAAAAAAAATTCAGCAAGAAAAGGCATTTGCTGACAAGCCTTACAATCCAAGTATGATTCCTAGATCCACATAAATGCCATGGGGGTAGTGGTGGTGGTGGTATTTTATTTGTGTTGAAATGTGGTGATATTTTATTTTTGCTTTAATAAAGTTTGCCTGGAGATCAGAGGAAATAGCAAGCTATTTTAAGTAAACATAAAAGTCAGGCAGTGATAGCATATGCCCTTAATCACTTAGCATAAAGGTTCTCTGTGTGTTCAAGGCCATACTAGGGAACAGAGCCAAGCATGGTGACACACGCCTTTAATCCTAGTACCAATCATAGAGACCTGGAGGTCTGTACAGACAGACAGTGACAAGGAAGTGAGGTAGCTGGGCTAAGGTAGCCAATGAGAGGGCGGAACAAGGCAATAAAGGCCCGGGGCAAGACAGGAAGTGGTTCATCACATTTGGAAGCTGCAGAGCTGGTGAGGTAAGGTTGGCTGGTGGCTACTCCTATTTCCCTGATCTCTAAGGCTTTCACTCCTATATTTGGCTCTGTGTTTTTTATTTAATAAGACCATTTAGAAATTTGTCTGTCTCTGTGTGTGTGAGTGTGTGTGTGCCCACAACAAATGTGCCCACAAACACAAATAAATAAATGTAAAATACAAGAAAAAAAATAACATAAAGCAAAACAACAAAAGCCCAAGCAAGCTAAGAGTTCTAAAGTATTCTAAAGTGTTGGCTCAAATCTTTCCCTAGCTGCAAGTAGTGGCACAAGCCTGATTACAGCACTTGGTTGGGATGTAGAGGCAGGTGGATCTCTATAAATTTTAGGCTAGCTTAGTCTACACAGCACATTCCAAACCAGCCAAGGCTGCTGCATAGTGAGACCTGGTCTCAACATACAAACTTTTCCCACAACTCCTTTAGAACCCTTTCCAGTCTCTCTAAAATTGAGATGAGCTCTCCTCACTCACCTTAAACACACCTCCTCAACTAAAGTCATTATGTCCGACTGCTTATAAAGAACCCCACCCCCCAAGCAAAGGATCTCTTCATTTTACTTTTCCCTATCAGATAGCTGGAGTCTTGGCACACTGTAGCCACTTGTTTCTTCAAACAGTTCAGAATGAGCTCTAAATTTCTGAAGTTCTCTACAATCTAATAGTTAAACAGCAGAAAACTATTTCAATTTACTTTCATTACTACTCCCTTAAGGAATTTTAAATCTTCCCACCAAGCTGTTCTCAAACCAGGACTCTTACAACAGAATTGACTTTACAACCTTTGGAAGCATCATCAGTTAGTCCCTTGAGGCAGTAATGAACAGTATTTGGATACTCACAGTTAACAATGCAATGAGAGGAAGAGGTGTCACTCTAACAACCTACCTGACCGAATCAACATACAATTTAACATGCAGTAAGTATGAAATTTAAAATACTATTCCACATATACTTTACTCAAGATGGGTATTACACAAACATAAAAACATAAAGCATTCCTCTTAAACCTATGAACTATTATGGAGACAATAGCAAGTGTTTTTAGGGCTAGCAGTGTAATTCAGGGAGAGAGAATGTGTTTAGCATGGCCAGGGCAGAAGAGCTGATCCCTAAGACACTTCCCAAAAAGTAGTTTTCTAACAATGTCTTAGAGCAAACCAGACTTACTTACACACACACACACACACACACACACACACACACACACACACACACACCTCCAGCTTACCAGCCTACAAAATTTCACCCAAAGGTCAGTATAGCACATTTGTGGATATCACTAAAATGTATCTGCCATGCAGACTGACATGAAAAGTCAGAAAACCATATTCAGGATGACAAAGCTAGGTATGGTGTCACATGTCTGTAATTCCAGCACTCTTCTCATCCCTAAACTGGAGAGGTGGAGGCAGGACAATCAGAGTTCAGGGCCAACCTTGGCTACCTAACAAGTTCAAGGCCAGGCCAGATTACGTGAGATCCCATCTCAAAAATCCAAAACCAAAAATAATTAAAATAAATAAAATGAAATTAATTAATTATTTTTAAAAAGACAGGCTTAAGAAGCAAGTGTAGGTGAGGATGTGGAAGGACTGGAACCCCTGTCACCCAGTGGTGGTGATGTGAGATGGTGAGGCAATCTTGGAAGTCTAGCAATTCCTCAAAAGGTTAAACAAAAACCATGGGGAATGAGAAATTCCACCCAGCTGGGCTGGTGACACAAACCTGAAACCCAGCACTCAAGATGCACAGACAATCCGATCTCTGTGAGTTTGAGGCCAGCTTGATCTACATAGCTAGTTCCAGTGTAGTAGAGAGTACACAGTGAGTCTCAATAAAACCAGTTAATGAATTATTTAAATTCCACTCCTGATACCTGTTCAGGCCTATGCCCTCACACAAGCTTCAACAGAAACATTCAGAGCATGATGTGCAATAGCCAAAAAGTATACACAACTCAAAGGTCTGTCAACTAATAAATGTTTATACAAAATTTAAGTTTATCTATAAATGGAATATATATGGCAATAAAGGAGTAAAGTATTTTTTAAAACTTGTGATGATCTAGGTTTTTGCCATTGACATAAATTAGGGTAGTTACTTTTCTATTGCTATGTGAAGAGACGTGATGAACATATAAAGGAAAGTATTCAATTTGGGGGCTCAAAATTCCAGGTTACAGTATATAACCATGGTGGGGGAGAATGACAATAAGCAAGCAGGCATGGCACTGGAGCAGTAGCTGGGAGCTCACCTCTGATCCACAAGCACCAGAGAGAAAGATAACTGGAAATAGCCTGGACTTTTGAAACCTGGAAGTCCACACCCAGTGACACACCTCCTCCAAGGCCAAACCTAATCCTTTCCAAACAGGGACCAAGCATTCAAATGCATGAGCTTATGGACGCCATTTTCACTCAAACCACCACAAAGGTTATCTGGGAAGACATCTGAACTAAGAATATGCCTTCATCAGACCTGCTTGTGGACAAGCTCGTTGAGCATTTTCTTGATTAATGATTGATGTGGGAGGACACAGCCTACTGTTAGTGGTGCCACCAATGGGCAAGCAGCCCTGGGTTGTATTAGAAAGCAGGCTGATAGCTCTGGAGAGATGGCTCAGCGGTTAAGAGCATGGACTGCTCTTCCAGAGGTCCTGAGTTCAATTCCCAGCACCCACATGGTGGCTCACAACCAACTGTAATAATGCCCTCTTCTGGCCTGCAGGGACACATGCAGGCAGAACATTATATACATATAAATAAATAAGAAATTTTTTTTAAAAAATTAAAAATTTAAATTTTAAATTTAATTTTAAAAATTAAAAAAAAAAAGGAAAGGAAAGCAGGCTGAGGAGCTGGCGATGGTTCAGTGGTTAAGAGCACTGGTTGCTCTTCCAAAGGACCCGGGTTCAATTCCCAGCACCCACACATAGCAGCTCACAACTGTCTGTAACCCCAGTTCCAGGGAATCTGGTACCCTCTCACAGACATACATGCAGGCAAAACACCAATGCACATAAAAATAAATAAATGAAAGAAAGAAAGAAAGAAAGAAAGAAAGAAAGAA
>CABHPH010142071.1:0-21388 GCA_902168325.1 Peromyscus nudipes | reverse complement strand
TTTTAGGAAGGAAGGAAGGAAGGAAGGAAGGAAGGAAGGAAGGAAGGAAGGAAGGAAAGAAAGAAAGAAAGAAAGAAAGAAAGAAAGAAAGAAAGAAAGAAAGAAAAGAAAGGAAGGAAAGAAAGAAAAGGTATTAACTTTTATGGAGTGTCAAAAGTGCTCTGAAATGTTTGTTTTCCAGTGTCAGAATGTATTGAGTAACAATTTACAAGTTACCTCAATTTTATTGAGGCTATAATTCAGGTACTCCATAGACATGGCCATGGGCAATCAGGGGTTCTTTTTACCACAATATGAATTATTAATATCGTTGTCATGTTACACATATTTCACACAATATTGAAGTTATAAAATGGCTACAAAGGGGTTAAAGGGATATAATAGGGTTCAAACAGGCTAATTGAAGTCAGGAGCAGAGAACTGATACAGAGACAGAGTCAGGATCAGCATGGTGATGCACACCATCCCTGCCCTTAGGAGGCAGGGACAAGCAGATTTCTGAGTTCAAGGTCAGCCTGGTCTACAGAAGAACTAGGTCTCAAAGGAAAGGAAAGGAGAAAGTAGAGGAGACAGGAAAGGAAAGAGGAAAAGAGAAAGTGAGAGGAGGGAAGGGGAGAGGAGGAAGGGAAGGGGAGAGGAGGAAGGAGAGGGGAAAGAGAGGAGGGGGAGGGGCAGTGGGCAGGCAGGCAGACAGACAAAGAAAAGGACGTTAACAAATTCATTTAATTATCCATAACACCCCAAAAGTAGGAGAAAATAAAAATATCTGGGCCGGGTTGTGGTGGTAAATGCCTTTAATCTCAGCACTCAGGAGGCAGAGGCAGGCAGAACTCTGATAGTTTGAGACCAGCCTGGTCTACAGAGTGAGTTTCAGGACAGCCAGGGATATACAGAGAAACCCTGTCTCCCCGCCCCCAAAAAAAATCTAGCAAATAAATAAATAAATAAATAAATAAATAAATAAATAAATAAATAAATAAATTTTCTGAAGACTACAGGTGGAATAATGGTATCTGGTTCAGTTCTGTCCAATTCTGGCTCATTATTTATGATTTCTTAGCCTGTATCAAATCCTACAAGCTACAATATCATCACAGAAATATTGTCTTATAAACACCAAATGAGGTCACTCACATATTCATAACCCTGGCACACTGGATGTCTGGTGACTAATAACAGCTAAGACTGTGTCCAAGTGCACTTGTTTGTGGTTGGAGAGTGTGTAGAGGTCTGAGGACAACTTTCCGGAATCCACTCTCATTTTAGGTGAGTTTTAAATTTTTTTACTGATTATTGTGTATGTGCACGGTATGTGTGAGTGAAGCTGCTCTTCTCCTTCTACTGTGGGATCCAAAAGTCAAACTCAGGCCAGAGTTGTAAAGCAAGTGCATCCCAATGGTCTGAAATCTCTATAAACTGCCATTCCTTCAGGTAACAACTCTTCTCAATGCCAAGTCTGTATTCACAACCACCTACTGCAAAATTATAATTAAACTGTCCCCTAAGAATCTTAACATGACCTGTACTTCTCAGGCCACCATCTCACGTAGCCTTGTTCTTTGCCCATTCTATAGCAAAGTGAACTTTCTATGCTACAAAGATTAGTTTGTACTTAATAAACAAATATTTACACTGTATACAGACTATACCCTAGGTCTGTTTCAAATAGATTTCATTGCTGTCCTTTGCTTAAACTTCAACTGCTACCGTGTACAGCAATTTTCAAACAATGTTTTTAACCGTATCCATTTTATATATTTAGAGATTTGAGGTTTGGTTGGTGTTTTGCTTGTCTGTATGTCTTGTATCTTGTTCTGGTTTGAGACTGAGTCTCACTATGAAACCTTGGCTGTCCTAGACCTCCCTATGTAAACCAAGCTGTCCTTGAACTCACAGAAATTAGACTTGCCTCTGCCTCCCAGTGCTAAGATTGAAGGTGTGCACCACCACACCCAGCCTGTGGCTATTTTTGAGACAAGGTCTAGTATATCATCCCAGGCTGCCCTCTAACTCACTACACAGCCAAAAATGACTTTCAATTCTTTGAGTCTCCTTAATGCTAATATTATAAGTGTGTACCCCTACATCTGGTTTATGCAGCACTGGGATCAAAGGTGTGCGGTCATCACTCCCAGCCCCCACTATGATTTTTCTTTCTTTTTTTTTTTTTTTTGTTTGTTTTTTGAGACAGGGTTTCTATGTCTAACAGCCCTGGCTGTCCTGAACTCACTCTGTAGACCAGGCTGTCCTGGAACGCACAGAGATTCACCTGCCTCTGTCTCCCCAGTGCTGAGATATTAAAGGTATATGCTACCACCACCATGAAGAAGTTATCTTTCTTAAGGTCAAGTAACTGAAGAGAAATGTAATATCACTACCCAAAATGGGCGGTGGGGGCACATGCGTTTAATCCCAGCACTAGCAAGGCAGAGGCAGGAGGATCTCTGAGTTCTAGAACAGCTATGGCTGTTACACAGAGAAACCCTGTCTTGGAAAAAAAAAAAAAAAAAATCTCCTGCTTTTCCTAAGGACCTGAGTTTGATTCCCAACACCTATACTGGAGGTCTCACAACCAACTGTAACTCTAGATCCAAGGGATACAACAGCCTCTTCTGGTCCCCTCAGGCACTCATATACAAATAAATAAAAATAGAATAATGGAGTGTCTTAGTTAGGGTTTCTATTGCTGTGTAGAGACACCATGACCATGGCAACTCTTGTAACGGAAAACATTTAATTGGGGCTGGCTTACAATTCAAAGGTTTAGTCCACTGTCGTCATGGCAGGAAGCATGGTGGTGTGCAGAAAGTGTGCATGGTGCTGGAAAAGGAAAGGAGCCAAGAGTTCAACATCTGGATTGGCATGCAGCAGGAAGAGAGAGTCCCACTGGGCCTGGCTTGAGTTTCTGAAACCTCAAAGCTCTCCCTCTCCCCCCACCACCCACACTTCTCCCAACAAAACCACACCTACTCCAACAAGGCCCCACCTCCTAATAGTGCCACTCCCTATGAGGCTATGGGGGCCATTTTCATTCAAACCACCACATGGAACTATGTATTCCCAGCATACACCCAGCAGCAGCTCACAACCATCCCCAATTCCAGTTCCAGATCTGGGGGCTTCTGATCTCCAAGGGCACCAGGCTCCTACACACTGCACATACATGCACGCAGGCAAAAGTCAGATACAAAACATAAATAAACTCAGTTTCACACAAGGATTTGGGAAGCATACACTATTACTAATTATCAGCACTACTAAGTTTATTGAGAGGGTGAGCATGAACAACTACACCAAAGAAAAAGCTGAGACTCAGAAAGCAAGTCTGCCCTGGACTTGAGCACTGCGCGGCAGTGTCACTCCAATCAGCTGGGGTGTTGCTGTTTGGCTGAATGGTTTCCACAACTTGAGTATAAACCATTCTACCCATTTTACCTACTATGAGAATAATCAACTTTACTTCAACCCACTTAAAACTATTCTAAGCTACTTTTGCAGTGGTATTGATGACATAGACTCACAGATGAGAAGACAGACATAGAAGGCTTCTGTGATAAGCCCTACCCCACCCCATCCCAAAAAAAGAACCAACCTAGACAGCCATGGAAGAGAATGGTTTTTTTGTTGTTGTTGTTTTCTTATTTTTTTTTTTTAATTTCATGTGCATTGGTTTTTGCCTGGGTGCATGTCTGTCTGTGTGAGGGTATCGGGGATCCTCTGGAACTGGAGTTACAGACAGTTATGATTGCCATGTGGGTCCTGGGATTTGAACCGGGTCCTCTGGAAAAGCAGCCAGTGCTATTAACTGCTGAGCCATTTCTCCAGCCCTGAAGAAAACTTTTAAAAACTGTGGTAAGGATGGATGCTGAAGTGTAGCTCTCCACAATTAATGGCTTCTGGCAAGAAGAAGGGCAGGGGGAGGACTCAGTTTTCTTTAAGGGGCTGGCCACCAGTAGTTAGACAATGCTCCAGTGAGAATATGGGCCACACAAATTAGACTGTTGTTGTTGTTCTTCTTCTTCTTCCTCCTCCTCCTCCTCCTTCCTCCTTCTTCCTTCTTCCTTTTTTTTGGGGGGGAAGATCACAAGGGAGGGGAGGTGGACCTGGGAGAACTAGGATACTCACATTTGCCAAACTGTGGAACCAATCTAGATGTTGAACAAAAAGATACAGTATATAGGCAATAGAGTTTTCTTCAGCCATAAAGAACAAAGAACTAGTGACGCAGCTAGGTAATAGGTGTATGCTTCCTGTAGTGGTTGGAATGGGAATGGCCCCACAGGCTCACATTTTTGAATGCTTGGTCCCCAGTTAGTGAACTGTTTGGAAAGGATTAGGAGGTGTAGTATTGTTGGAGGAAGTGTTTTCACTAGGGGCAGGTTTTGAGGTTTCAAAAACCTAGGCCATTCCCAGTTACCTCTCTCTCACTTCATACTTCTAGCTCAAAATGTAAGCATGCTCTTGGCTACTGCTCCAGTACCATGCTTGCCTGGTGCCATGTTCCTACCATGACAGTCACAGAATCACCCTCTGAAACTGTGATCCCAAATTAGAGGGCTTCTTCTGTAACTCAATAAAAAAGCCAAGGTGGAAGTATCTACTAAAATACTGTGAGAACGTCTCAGGATATTTGAATATAGATTGCTAACTACATGTCACTACACTTACTGTTACTTTGCCAAATGTGAACATGATTTTATGGCCATGGTGAAAATAGAAGGTTCTTATTCTCAGACGTGCATGCCAAATTTTTGAAAGGTGAAGTGTGTCAATTCACAACCTGGCTCACAAAAGCGCAAAATGTTAATAATAACTGGTGAATCTAAAGTCAAAAGACATAAAAAGGCTCAATTATGTTTGTTTTTTAATTCCCCTGCATGCTTGAAATTCTTCAAAACAAAAAGGGAAAATGACGGGCGGTGGTGGCGCACGCCTTTAATCCCAGCAGCACTCCGGAGGCAGACCCAGGCAGATCTCTGTGAGTTCGAGGCCAGCCTGGGCTACCAAGTGAGTTCCAGGAAAGGCGCAAAGCTACACAGAGAAACTCTGTCCCGAAAAACCAAAAAAAAAAAAAAAAGGGAAAATGAGAATTGAGCTCTGCAATAGGGCTAGATGAATCTTCCAAGAAAGTTTATTAATTATATTCAGACACTAAAAAGAGCTGATACTTCAAACACTTTTTAAAAAATCAGCTTTTTTTGTCTGTTTCTTTGTTCATTTGTTTTGGGGCAGGGTCTCTCTATGTAGCCCTGGCTGGCCTTGAACTCAAAAAGATCCACCTGCCTCTGCCTCTTGAGTGCCAGAATTAAATGCATGCTCCACCAGACCTGACACTGCCACCTTGTTTTTATAAATGGGGGGTGGGTGTGATGGCATACACTTTTAATTCCAGCACTATGGGAGGCAGAAGGAGGCATATTCTTGGGAGCTGGAAGCCAGCCTGGGCCAGGATACCCAAAGCTACACAGTACATAACCAGTCCTTAAAAAAATAAAAAAATAAAAAAATAAAAGCCAGTGAGTGTGGTGGCACAGGCCTTTAATCCCAGCACCGGAGAGGCAAAAACAGATGAATCTCTGTGAATTCAAAGCCAGCCTGATTTACAAAATGAGTTCCAGGACAGCCAGGGCTGTTACACAGAGAAATCCTGTCTCAAAACAACAATAAAAATCAAATACTGTAGCACATGCCTGTAAATTCCAGCACTGAAGAAGTGGAAGCAGGAGAGTCAAAATTTAAGGGGGTCCTTGGCTACACAGCAAGTTTGAAGTGCATCTATCTGAGTTGTCGTTTTACAATTATTTTTATATAATGTTATATAAATTGCACATATTAAGTCAACTGGCAGCACTTGATATACTACTGTCTATAGATCTTACTCATTTTTAATTCCTTGACTTTGATAACTGTACTAAGGTTATATAAGACAATGCCTTTAAGGCATAAAATGATTGAAGATGTCTGTGTTCAAAGCCAACCAGGAACTACACAATGAGGTTCAGTCTCAAAAACAAACAATAAAAAAGCAATAGTCTCACAAATATTGAACATAAAGAAACTAAAAAAAGGAACTATTCCAAGCTTCAATAACTCAACAATTAACCCTAAAACTGCACAAGTGGGGCTGGTGAGCTAGCTCAGCAATAAAAGCACTCGCCTGGTAAGCTGACAACCCAAGTTGGATTACAAAGTACAAAGAACAGAATCCTAAAAGCTTTACTTGGACCTTCACATGAGTACTACAGCGTGTGCACACCTGCATGCATATGCACACACACTTTTACATACATGCTAATAATAAAAGTAAAAAATAAGATCACATTCTAGAAAAGTAAATTTTTTTTTATTTTATTTTATTTTTTTTTGGTTTTTCGAGACAGGGTTTCTCTGTGTAGCTTTGTGCCTTTCCTGGAACTCACTTGGTAGCCCAGGCTGGCCTCGAACTCACAGAGATCTGCCTGGGTCTGCCTCCGGAGTGCTGCTGGGATTAAAGGCGTGCGCCACCACTGCCTGGTGAAAAGTAAATTTCTATACTCAAGTTCTCATTTTACCCAACAAGGATCTAAATGCTGCTGAGAAACCAACAGTCCTATGCTGTGGGATGTTCTGTATGGCAAATGTGTTGCTAATAAAACATTGATTGGCCAGTGGCTAGGCAGGAAGTATAGGCGGGACTAAGAGAGAGAATAAAAAGAGCAGGAAGGTGGAAGGAGACGCTGCCAGACGCTGCCAGCCACCGCCAGGACAAGCAGCCTGTAAAGATGCCGGTAAGCCACGAGCCATGTGGCAAGGAACAGAATTATAGAAATGGATTAATTTAAGATATAAGGACAGTCAGCAAGAAGCCTGCCACAGCCATACAGTTTGAAAACAATATAAGTCTCTGTGTTTACTTGGTTGGGTCTGAGCGGCTGTGGGACTGGCAGGTCAAAGAGATTTATCCTGACCGTGGGCCAGGCAGGAAAACTCTAGCAACAGTCCTAGAATGGGGTAACTGCCCCCCAGCATCAGAGGAGACAGAGAAACATTGATGCAAAATCCCAAATGCTAGTTCTTCTTAAGGAAAGGAGGTCTCACAACTGACCTCTTCAATTATGGTGCCAAAATGTGAACTACTTGGGAACTGGAATTGATTCCATTTTTGTCTTGTTATAGCCACTGTGTGGAGGCTGGAGAAAGAGCCTGATGAGTTGAAGTGCTTGCTGTGGGAGCCTGAGGACCTGAGTTCATATCTCAAGCACCTGTGTCCCAAACAATGGTAGAAAACAAGAGAAGACACTTGATGTCCACTTCTGGCCCCCACCACACACGTGAGTGCATACCCTCAGCACCTGAGCATGCACACACACACCTCTACACCAGTCATAACGGTTATGGGGGAGAGAGTAAATTCTTCATCCTCTTAAAACTTTTCCCTGGGAATTCTTTTTCCTGCCACCCATTTTTTTTGGGGGGGGGTATTTTTAGTCTCTGTCTCTGCCTGCCTCCCATCCTCTCCTCCCTTCTCATGATCCTTAAACCTTCCATCCACCCCTCACATTCACTCATATATAACCTGCTCCAAGTCTCAAGTAATGGCAGCTCTCCACTGGTATTTTCCTATACTTCCCTGCAACATTGGGGAATGCAGAATTCATCTTGTGACCATGTGACTGCTTAATAACATCCATCACTGAGCTGTCACACAGGCCAGAAACTTTCTTGGACTCATGTGTTACATACAGAGATCCTGTCTAAAAGAAATCCCAAAACAAACAAAACATCACATTTTGCACAAAAGAATTCTTCTAAAACCCTGCTTGCCTGCTTCCTGAAGAATTATGGCCAACGAGTCTGACAATCGAGACTTGATGCAATGCTGCCTATATCACTTCGACCAACCTCATTTTCTAATGAGGTTCCATAAGAGAAGAACTCCTGTTATCTGGCTAGCCATGCTGACTTGGCATGAGCCCCAAGTCCCAGAACACTTCCCTCACAGCCTAACTACCTGTCTCTGAACTTCTACTGTGCCCATTCTCTCCTATCAACTGCTTTGCAAATAAAGGTTTTACACTGTATTATCACTGCCCTCCCCAAAAAACAATAAAATAACAACTTGATTCACAAATCTCAGCAACTTTAATAAGGGCAACATTAAGCAGAAAGAACGTAAACTGTGTTCAAATTTATACTTGTAGAGAGCCAGGAATGATCTACACACCTTAATCCCAATATTCAGGAGGCAGAAGCAGGTGGGTCTCTGAGTTTGAGTCCAGTCTGGTCTACAGAGCAAGTTCCAGGACAGCCAGAACTACAGAGAAATCCTGTCTCAAAAAACCAAAACCAAACAAACAAAATCCTAGGCTACACAGCAAGTCTGAGGCAACTTGAGCTGCATTCAACTCTGTCTAAAAACATAATACTAATAAAGAAGGGGCTGGCAAAATGGCTTAGCAGGTACAGGTACTTGCCTGACAACTTAAATTCAATCTCTGGGACCTTACATGGTGCAATGGGAGAACTCACTCCCATAAAATATCCTCTGACCGCTCTACACATGCACTGTGACATGTGTGTCTATCCCCAAGTAAATAAAGAAAGTACTTTTAAAACAATTCTTAAGGATAGGGGCGCTAGAAAGATAGCTCAGTGGTTAAGAACTGTTGTGAGATATTTGATTATTCTGTGTAAAGATTTATCAGCCCCACATTGGGTGCCATTTGTAGAGGAATTTTTCTTTGGGCTGCCAGTTCACAAAAAAAGCTCCAACATGGAGATTTATTATTAATTATGAAAGCTAAACAGCCAATAGTTAGGCAGGAGGTACAGCACAGACTTCTGGACAGAGAGCTCTGGGAAGAAGAAAGGTGGAGTTGTCAGCCTGATGCAGAAGGAACAAGACATGTAGGAGAGGTAAAAGCCACGAGTCACGTGGCAACATGCAGATGAATAGAAATGGGTTAATTTAAGTTATAAGAGCTAGTAGAGCAAGCTAAGCTATAGGCTGAGCTTTTATAATTAAATATCTCCACATCATTTTTTTGTGAGCTGACAGCCCAAAGAAAAATCTGTCTACAGAGAACCTACTGCTCTTGCACAGGACTCAAATTTAGTTCTCAGCACCCAAAATGCACAGCTCACAACTGCCTGTACCACCAAGCTCCAAGGGAATCCGAAGCCATCTTCTGCTCTCTGAGGGTAGCTGTACTCGTAATGCACATATAGACACACAGATACATAATTTAAGTCTTTTTTTTTCTTTGTAGTCCTGGCTGTCCTAGAACTCACTATGCAGACCAGGCTAGCCTCCAATGCAGAGATCCACCTGCCTCTGCTTCCCAAGTGCTGAGATTAAAGGTGTGTGCCACACATTCCACTGAAATTAAATTAAAAATTAAAAAAAAATTAGGGAGCCAGGGAGATGGTTCAGCAAGTTAACATACTAACTACTAATCCTGGTGACCTGAATTCTATCCCAAGGACACACATGTGGAAGGAGAAAACTGACTCCAGAAAGTTGAATTCTGTCCTCCATACATATGCTATGGCATGTGATCGGGCACACAATATAAATTTAAAATAGCAATAATAAGATGGAGTGGTGGCACACACTTTTAATCCTAGCACACCGGAAGCAGAGGCAGGTGGATCTCTATGAGTCTGAAGCCAGTTGATTTCCAAGACATCTAAGGAAACACATAGTGAGATGCTGTCTCAAAAACAAAAGTAAAAATAGTAACTTATAGCCAGGCGGTGGTGGCATACACCTTTAATCCCAGCACTCGGAAACAGAGCCAGGTGTATCTCTGTGAGTTCGAGGCCAGCCTGGGCTACAGAGTGAGTTCCAGGAAAGGCGCAAAGCTACACAGAGAAACCCTGTCTCGAAAACAAACAAACAAACAAAAAAACCAAACAACAAAAAAAAACCTTATAATTAATAATCAAAAATTAAATTATTGTTTATTACTGTTGTTACTATTATTATTATTACTATTATTATTGGCTGTAGTTACACACACCTGGAATCCCAGCACTTGAGACACAGAGGCAGAAAGACCCTGTAAATTCAAGGCCAGTCTGGTCTACATAGCAAGTTCAGGCCAGCCAGGACTACATAGTAAACAATGTCTCAAAAATAAAGAAGGAGCTAGAGAGAGTGGTTAAAAGCACTGGTAGCTCTTCCAGAGAACCCCAGGTTCAATTCCCAACAACCACATGGCAGCTCACAATTGTCTGTAACTCCAGTTCCAGGGGATCTGATACCCTCACACAGACACATGCAGGCAAACCACCAATGCACATACAATAAAAATAAATAAATCGCAGGGCAGTGGTGGTGTATGTCTTTAATCCCAGCACTTGGGAGGCAGAGGCAGGATGATCTCTAAATTCAAGGCCAGCCTGTTCTACAGAGTGAGTTCCAGGACAGCCAGGACTACACAGAGAAACCCTGTCAGGAAAAACAAAATAAATAAATAAATTGTTTAAATTAAAAATAAAGTAAAAGTAATTTTTTTTTCACTTTTTAAGGTGGAAAGCAATTGAGAACATCCATAAGGTGACCTCTGGCCTCCACAGAGCTCTGTTTATGTCTCCCCCAACACACACACACACACAATAATAATTAGTAGTAGTAGTAGTAGTAGTAGTAGTAGTGCATGTGTATGGGATACTAGCCCAAACCAATACCACTCAAAGAATGGGTCAAAAGTTCCAATAATTATACCAAGTGAAATTCTCTATGTTCTATAAAACAAAGTTCTCTGAACAAGGAACTCTAGGACATTAAAACTGTGCATAACCAAAGAACCCAGTAATAACCTTTGAGGATGAGAGAAGAGACACAAAGGAAATGAGAAGAAAAAGGATTCCCCAAAGGAGCAGATCTGTTAACACACTTTCTGTCAGGCAAATAACCAGTCCCAAGTGCCATTATTGCAGAAACAATAAACATTCAGGGAAGGGGTGTTCATTAAAAGGAACTAGCCAGAAGACAGACAATCACTGTTCCAGTCAACAAGACTGCTTAACAGCTTTCTCCGTTCGAAAAACTTACTCCGCTCTTGGAAATTAGTAAGTGAAAAATAGTTGGTATCATTGTGGCCAAATCAATGCTCTATTTTCACACTGACTTTTTGATGGGATAAGCAGGAGAACACACACAGTACCAATGTACACTTAAGGTGACCACATGCTCTACTACATTTCAAGTCACAGTTACCCCAGCAAACCTACAACAGGAAAAAGGTAGACCCCGATAAAAGCTGGATGAGGTCAGAGACTTTAAACATGAAAATGAATAGTAGCCCTCATGTATTGTTATGTAATTACATTTGAAACCTGTGTGGCTAATGAAGTACAAGACACAGGATACAAGAGCATTATTCTGAGAGATCATATGCCTTCAGAATTCAAAGTGTATTTACTTAAAAAAAAAAAAAAGAAAAGGAAAAAAAGCCTTTAAATTGCAGAGAAGGGACTGACTTCACAGCAGCTTATTTATAAGAATTCTGAGATTTAGCACCTTGATGCAGACCCAAAATTCTACCCCTCCTCCACACATGCCCAGAGCAGGCCCTAGGACACATCAGGAGTTGAGCCCAACAGAGTAATAGAAGAAACAAAGGAAGGTGGCCAAGTCTCAGGCCCAAGTTAAAAGAGAATGTTAAGAAGGCTCAGCAGGCTGGAGGTGTGGCTCGGTAGTACAGTGCTTGCCCACCCTCAGGTTCCAGCCCAATGTGAAGAGACTGAAGGAAGGGAAGGACTACCAACCAAGATAAAGTCAAAAGCCACAGATAGGTGAACAGGTTAAAATTGTTCATTTTTTTTCTTCCAAGACAGGGTTTCTCTGTGTAACTGCCATGGAATTCCTGGAACTAGCTCTGTAGACCAGGCTGGCCTTGAACTCACAGACATCCACCTGCCTCTGCCTCCAGAGTGCTGGGATTAAAGGTGTGTGCCGCCACCACCTTGTGTTTCACGTCTTTCATCCAAGGAAATCAGAGCACTCCAAAGTACAGTAGACTAATCCAGTCAGTGTCACAATGTCATCTTCTATCCAAACCAAATAACCCATTTATCACCGGGTATGATGGCACACACCTTTAATTCTAGCACTTAAGAGGCAGAGGCAGTAGTTCTCTGTGATTTTTGAGGGCAACCTGGTCTACATAGTGAGAGCCATTCTAGAGAGAAGGAAGAAGGGGAGAGGAGATGCTAACCCAAGTATCTGTTTACCAGCTTTCTGTCTGACACTGCAGTACTCCCTTCAAAACCTCCTTCAGATGTGGTAGCATACTCCTTTAGTCCCAGCAATGGGGAGTCAAGCAGGAAGATCTGAGTTTGAAGCTAATTTGGTCTTCAGACTGAACAGCAAGACTATCACGAGCTGAAGGCCAGCCTAGACTACACAGATGAGTGACAGACTGGCCTGAACTACTGTGAGAGCCTTTAAAAAAAAAAAAGGTGAAATGCCAGCAAGGTGGCCCATGCCTCTAATCCCAGCTCTCGGGAGGCAGAGACAGGCAGATCTCTGAGTTTGAGGCCAGTTCCAAGACAGCCAGGGCTGTTACACAGAGAAACTGTCTCAACACCCCCCCAAAAAAAGTAGTGAAATAACCTAATTCAAGGCACTCCTTCTGAATCCCTCCAAATCTCAAACATAAAATATTAGGTCAGTTTGAGAACAACAGAAATAATGAAAATGTCAACCTTCAGAAGTTCCTATCAAAGAAGCTTGTTTGCAGGCAAGTTTCCACTGAAAGAGAAAGACATCCATATAATTTACAAACACCAGACAAGTATGGATTTGCAGCTTCTATTTGGTACAATTAATTTGTAGAGTATGGGTAATAACCCAGGCTGCCTATGATGATTTGCTTGAGTCAATGGTACAAAGCATCCTCGAAAATGGTCCCTCCTAGGACGCAGCCAGGAATCATCTAGCCTGAAATCCCCATGTTACAAATCTGGAACCAAAGTAATCTTCCTAAAATCACAACTTCATGTCAAGGGTGAAGATGAGCCACAATCCAGGTGTCTAACACCTTTTGAAAATGTCCTCAAGAACTGAAATGCAGTAGTAGAACTGGGCTTGGCCTGTAGGAGGCTCTAGATCCAGCAGTCTACACACTACACTTTGCCTCTGCATTGGTGGTTTCCACACTACCAGAATTCCTCATTCTGGATCCTTAACATCCCAGGAAGTCAACCTTAAGACTTTGCTATCAAGAGCTATACTACTCAGGCTGAATTTTAGGCCTTCCTAATTGTGTTCCAGAAAATAAAGCAAGGCTGAATTTACCATCAGTTATAAGGCAAGCCAAAACCAAACCAACATGGAGTGTCCTTCATGGATGAGAGGGGAAACCAACCTTTCTATAACTGTAAGAGGTCCCAATTTCTCCTCTGAAGCTCCCTGTGGTGAGAAAGAAGGAAAAGGGGGGCGGGATGGGTAGGGAGCTAGAAAGCCTCTCCTCTTGAAATGTTTCCAAGCAGAAAGGTGACTGCCTATTATTCTGTGACAATTCCATTACAGAAGGACATCCCCACTTTCAGGACCCAAACTGCATTATGGGTTTGCCCTTCTGTAACTCACACCCTGTTCTTATCTTCCCTCAATAGAGGAAGAGGGGACTCTGACTCTTCAAAAGCGAGAAAGCAGCAGGTTTAAAAAAGGATCTTCTATGGACCAAGACAGTACACAACTGCAATAAGATGATAGCTGCAAGTTCTAGGCCAACCCAGGATACATAACACATATTTTACATTAAATACAGTGTATGAGGGGGCTGGACAGATGGCTCAACAGTTAAGAGCACCAGCTGTTCTTCCAGAGGACCTCGGTTCAATTCCCAGCATCCACAAGGCAGCCTACAATTGCCTGTAACTCCACCTCCGGGGGATCCAACACTCACACAGACATACATGCAGGCAAAATACCAAACCATGTAAAATAAAAATAAATAAATCATAAAAAAAACACTAGTATGAAAAAACAAAAAAAATGTAAGTTATTTTAAAAACTTGTTTGTTTTGTTCCTGTTGGGGCTGGAGAGATGCTTCAGTAGTTAAGAGCCCTCCCTGCTCTTCCATAGAACCCAGGTTCAATTCCCAGCACCCGTATGGTGACTAGCAGGGTTCTGTAACTCCAGCCCCCAGGAATCCTACATCCTCTTCCGGCATCTGAGGGCACCAGGCACAGACATGCATGCAGGCAAAACACCTATACACACAAAAAATAATTAAAAAATAAAACTTGTTTTGTTTCTGTTTTTGAAACAGGGTCTTGTATAGTCCTGGCTGGCTTAGATCTCACTCTGTATACAGATCAGGCTGGCCTTAACTCAAGAGACCCACCTGCCTCTGCTCCAGAGTGCTGGAGTTAAAAGCATGCACCATCACACCCACCTTTAAATCATTTTAAATCACTTATCTCAGTTCCACTCAAATGCTATCTCAGCAAGTCATCAATCCCCATCCCTCTCTTAAATTACAGTAGCCATCCCTTACCATGACTCTTTTCAAGCTTCCCTAGACTTCATTTCTTAGACCCTGTGACATACTGTACCATTTGTTCACTAAGAAGAGGGCAGGTACTTTCTAAATTTTATTTTTATTAATTTATTTTGTGTTATCTGTGCATTGTGGCTCATGCCTTTAATCACAACTCTTGGGAACAGAGGTAGGCAGATATCTTGAGTTCCAGGACAGCGAGGGCTGAACAGGGAAACCCTGTCTCAGAAAAAAAATTAATTGTGTGTGTGTGTGTGTGTGTGTGTGTGTACACACCACTGAGAACGTGGAGGTCAGAGGAAAAACTTGAAGACATTAATTCTCTCCTACCATGTTGGTTCAAGGGTTAAATTCAAGTCTTCAAGCTTGGTAGCACACCCCTTCATCCACTGAGGCATCTAACCCACCCAGAGATCATGTATTTTTTGTGTGTGTTATACACATAGCTGTACCTCCAACAGCTGGTACCCTGCCTAGCACATAATGCTTTATAGACATTTGTTATTTGTTAATGAAACTATTACATTACCTTGGCTCTTTGCACTTACTTCAACAGAAGATTTAAAAATAATCTTCTGCCAGACAACGGGACTCACACTTGTAATTCAGCATTCCAAAGGCTAAGGCAAGAGAATTATATCAAGTTCTAAGCCAGCCTGGGTTACAGAGTAAAAACACAAGCCTGTCTCACCAGGCAGTGGTGACACATACCTTTAATCCCAGCACTTGGGAGGCAGAGGCAGCCAGATCTCTGAGTTGAGGTCAGCCTGGTCTACACAAGTGAGTTCCAGGACAGCCAGGTTTACAAAGAGAAAGCCTGTCTCGAAAAACAAAACTAAACAAAAGGTCTCAAAAACAAAATAAAAAAGTTGGGTCAGGAGACGGCTCACTGGGTAAAATGCTCGCCATGAAAGCCTGAAGACCTGAATGGAGATTCCCCAGAACATACATCTTAAAGTCATCAGACATTTCAAACAAGGTGAGAGGCCAAGACCAACACAGCAGCTTGTTCTCTGACCGCCACATATGCCACACATATGCATCATGCACACACACCTAATGAAAAACAAAGTATCTTGTCAACAAGAAACTCCAGACTTGCACTATGGAATCTCAGTCTTCAAGATAGAAACCTGGACCCAGCTCCTGGACCCAGGTGGGAATCCTTGTGCAAACACCCAGCCTTGACAAGCTTTCAATTTCCACATCTGTAAGATGAGGGTAATCTCTACCCACTGGTTATGGGCAGCTCAGGATGAGTTGGAATTTTTTTTTTTCAAGACAGAGTTTCTTTTGTAGTTTCTGTGCCTGTCCTGGATCTCACTCTATAGACCAGGCTGGCTTTGAACTCACAGAGATCCGCCTGGCTCTGCCTCCCCAGTGCTGGGATTAAAGACGTGTGCCACCACTGCCCGGCAGAGTTGCTATTTTTTAAATGTACAATACCTTATGTCTCATCCCCTACATTACTTTAACCTGCTCCAGGTCACAAGGCTAGTTAAGGGCACCATTACAATCCAAGTTTCCTGAAAGGGAATAGGCCCAATTAGAGGCCTGATTATGCCCAGGCCCTAGAATTGATCCCTCATACTTCCAAACAAACACGTTTGTAATTCCTGGTCCAGGGCATCTTGGGTCCTGAAATCAAGAAATAGCTTCTGATTCCCCTATCAGGACAAAACTATTCTTTCCTGTCTCCTCTTTCTTGTTTTGCTTTTTTTGATCTCGGCTGTTCTAGAACAGATAGTCCTCCAGCCTCAGTCTACAGAGTGATAGAACTACCAGCTCCAATCCAGATCATTTAACCTTCGAATAGTTTAGAATTTGATTAAAATGTTAACTCTAATCCTCACCCTGATAGCATTCATACCTGTACATCAACAAAATCTCTATGACCCATCCCTGAACACACTGGATATAACTAACATATGTTTAAGTTTCAGCAAATTGTATTACTTGTGTTAATTATAATTCATGGCTCATACTCTTGATGAAGGGGCTTGTTGCACGAATCCTAAATGGTCTTACAATAAAAATCTGGAGCCAGATATTGGGGTAAATGCTGAAAGATCAGAGAGACAAAGCAACAAGCCACAGCCATTTCTCACCTTGCCAACTCCTCAGCTGATCCTGTCCCCACGAATCCGGATAGAATGCCTCCGAGTTCTCAGCCAAAAGGGCCCTAGTTCCTATCTCTCATGCTTTTTATGCCTTTCTCCGCACAGCCATTTCACTTCCTATCTCAACCTTCCTAGTGCTGGTGGCTTGTGTGCTTCCCACATACTGGGGATACTGCGGTTAAAGGTGTGTGCCACCACTGCCTGACCTCTATGTTTAACTCTGTGGCTGGCTCTGTCCTCTGATCTTCAGGCAAGCTTTATTTCTTAGATTACAAATGTCACCACAGGGGCTAGAAACAGAAATACCAAGGTTAGAATACAAAGCTCTATGTACACTGGCCCCACATTATGCTACTGAGGAAGGGACTTCAGGCACACACAACCACAACCTGGAAGAAGACACATGGCAGGAAACATTAAGACTTAAAAAAAAAAAAAAAAAAGGCAAGGATCTCAGGAAAGAAAGGTAGACAGAAACAATTAAATTAATTTGATCAGACTTCAGCTACCATACAAATCACTCAAATCCATGCAAACAATTCCAAATATCTACTTGGAGGCACCACTCCAGCTCTGCCCAGCTCTCTAGAACAGTGGTCCTCAACCTTCCTAATGCTGAGACCCTTTAATACAGTTCCTCATGTTGTGATGACACCCCAACCACAAAATTATTTTCCTTGCTACTTCATAACTAATTTTGCTGTTAAGAATCTCAATGTAAATGTCTGTGTTTCTCAATGGTCTTATGGGGTGACCCCAAATCGTACCCCACGCAGAGGTCAAGAGTTGCTGCTCTATAAGGTTATGGAAAACCATTATGTCCTCCCTTGCCTCACTTCAGTTTAGAGCAAGCATTAAATCTTTAAAGAGGCCAAATATCTTTGTTCCAAATTAGGACAAACTTAACTAATCTAATTCAATACAATATTAAATACAAAATATTTGGCTTTTACTAAATCATATGTAACTGTGGATGCTATTATCAGCTAATGTGGCCAAAGGAGGCCAGCTATAAGCTGCTGTGATGACTAGATGGGTTATATGCCTATAACCCAAACTTCTAGGGAAGCTGCACTGGGATAGAAAGCCTGCTTAGCTACTTACTAAATTCACCAACCCTGGCTACAGAGTGAGACTCTTAAAAAACAATAATAAATAAGGGCTAGGGAGGGTTGGCTGTAGCTCAATGCTGAGCATGTGTTAAAACCCTGGGTTCAGTCCCATTACATCAAAAAACAACATATAGTATTTAGAGATAACCAACTACTGAATGCAATGTCTTTCATCTATTCATATCTAACTACACCCTAGCCTCTTCTGAAAAATAAAAGCCACACCTAATCTATAGCACAAACCAATCAGGAATATAGGAATTTCTAAATATGTTAACAAGTTTGCAGAGGCAAAGTGTAGTGTGTAGACTGCTGGATCTAGAGCCTCCTACAGGCCAGCTCTACTACTACATTTCAGTTCTTGGGGACATTTTCAAAAGGTGTTAGACACCTGGATTGTGGCTCATCTTCGCCCTTGACATGAAGTTGTGATTTTAGGAAGATTACTTTGGTTCCAGATTTGTAACATGGGAATTTCAGGCTAGATGATTCCTGGCTGTGTCCCAGGAGGGACCATTTCTGAGTATGCCTAAAACCAATTGGTGATTGAGTTATTTTAATTCTTTTATTTATATTTTGCAAAAACTTAAGCTTTATATAATAATCATGTATTGTTTTTAAAAACCAGGGGATGACAGGCAGTGATGGCTCATGCCTTTAATCCCACCACTCGGGAGGCAGAGGCAGGTGGATCTCTGAGTTTGAGGCCAGCCTGGTCTACAGAGTGAGTTCCAGGACAGCCAGGGCTACACAGAGAAACCCTGTCTCAAAAAAAAGGGGGGGGTATGGCAACTTTGGGTATTCTAGCAAGTGCTCAACCCTGAGCTACATATACTCCTATCTAAAACAACTAAGAATCTGGAACAACTGAAAGCATTGTTATAGTATCCTCTGATTTTTATTCTGATTATTTTAGAACCATTATTTAAGGGCAGCAACATACAGTGTTTTAAAAAAAAAGGCAAAATGCAGGGTGTAGTGGTGTATGACTTTAATCCCAGCACTTGGGAGGCAGAGGCAGGTGGATCTCTGAGTTTGAGGCCAGCCTGGTCTACAGAGGGGGTTCCAGGACATCCAGGAATACAGAAAAACTCTGTCTTGAATAAAAGAAAAGAAGAAAAGAAAAGAAAGAAAAAGAAAAGGGCTGGGAAAGACTGTTCAGTGATAACAGTGCCTGCCTAGCATGTTATAAAGACCCTGAGTTCAATCTCCAGCACCACACACACACAAAGTCAAGTATGTTGACTCTTTTAAAGAAACAATCTGTTTAAGGTTAATTAACAGTACAAAAATATTTTTACATGCAAAAATAAAAACAACCCTACCTTAGGGACCTGTTCTCTAAGTGGGAGGTCTTGACCTCTCACAGAACAGCAGCAACAAGAATCCTGGAGCCTTTCACCCAGCTGAGAGATTGCTTCATTTTGGATAGAAACCAAGTCCTTAAGGATTCTGCTTCCTAAATTTGCTATTAGATCTTTCACACGACTGAAAACTGACTTCCTAAAGGAATGATGTCCAACTCTGACTATTTGGTAGTTTATACTCCTCATTTCTAGATTTTCAAGGTGTAATTAGAAGTACAGGGTCTTTCCACATGCCCACCAGGTATATACAGCTCAGCACTGACATATTTTTACTTTAAGAGAAGGTCTAACACTGCACTGTAAACCTAACCAATAAACTAGTTGATGTTTTTCAAATCACCTAAGAAAAACAAAAAAAAAATTTACTGATGGTGTTTTTGGGGAATTCTGCATTGTTGATGGGTCAAAATCAAACTTCTTAGAAATTAGAATTTTAGATAGTTCATCTTTTGATAACTATTCAAAACCCTGAATTAAATATAGGAACTACGGGAGGGGAAGTCGTTATCATTTGTTACATGTTTACTGATCTTCTCCATAGGAGAGGGGGAAAAGGTTTCATGTTATTTAAAATATGTACACGTTGGAATCAGGATATTAATGTGTTGAATGTTTTTTAAGTAACATACATACACTTTAACTGACAAAATGTCTCTTCCAAGAAACGCTAGAATCAGGGACAGGGATGGTGACTCCCTGTGAAGTCAGGCTTGGTGGCGGACAACCTGAGTTTGATCCCTGAGGCTCTGGCATGGAGGGAGAGAACCAATTCCCTCCGATTGTCCTCTGCCCTCCACTAACACTCTCTGACACAGGAGCACCCACACAACATTTTTTTAACCACTAGAATTAAAAGACACTATGTCAAGTAGACCCGATTATTCACCATGTGAAGGACAATAACAGCTTACACTGTCTAGAGGAATTAGGCCATCTAATACTGAGAAACCTCAAGTTTACTACTTAGGATAGAAATTAGAGGTTACTCTAAATATAATGAGTATAATTAAGGCAAAATGAGTTTCCTCTATTTTTCTATCAACAAAATGGGGAAACAAGGACTTGGAAAGGTGGTCTTTTTCCCCAACGGTAGTGTTCTTCAAATGCACTCAATCTGTAATCTGGCACATTCACTTACTTTCTCTTGGAAGAAAGAAAAGGGCTGGGGACAAGTTTACCAGCACCCAATATGGCACTGTCACAGGCAATACCCCACACACGGCAGCCACCATTTTGAGCAGCAGGATTTAATTAGACTACTCAGGATTTCAAACCAACTAAAAGGAAACAGAGGACGTCAGAATCATTAAGCATCTCTTCCCCTTTAAGATTCCTTAAATCGTTATCTTTGTAGTCCGATATCACTAAAAAATTTCATCACGAAAATGTTCTTTACATCCGTGTTCAAACTTTGTAGACAAACGCTTTGAGGTATCGTGAAATTCCCAAATTACATTTTTCTAAAACGTGGAGAAGCCCCCGACCTGGAGAACCTAACCAACCTACTCACATTGTTTTAGAGTACCTCCAAAAGCCAACGAGTGGCCCTGGTTTCAGTCTACATTCCTCTTCATTCTCCTAACCCAGCTCTTGTGACCGTTTTAGTTTTCCGATTTCATTAACTCTGCAACAAGAGCAAGTTCCCACGCTTCATCCATAGGAGAATGCAAATAATATTTCTGCAAACACAACTGACTTTAAAAATAAAGGTGAGCAAAGAGCTCAGGAGTCAACAAATTAAAAGCAAGGTTCATGGGGGTGGAGAGGCGATCACAACGGCCAGACCTTCCAATTAAATTACTTTAATTTCGATTATTTCAATTGTAAAGCCATCCACAGAACTGGAAACAATAAACTGACCAACAGTTCCGTGTACCTTTGTCCCGAGGAAAAAGGTGGTTAAGTCACAACACAGATTATCACAGGAAAGAAAGCAACTCAACCTGCCAGCCAATCATATATTTCACACCTCCATCCAAAAAGAAAAGACGAGATGCTGCGGCTGCTGCTGCTGCTGCTTTGGGACATCTTACACATTCGGTTTCCCACACTCCCGCCACTGTCCTTGCCACTCGGACCCTCCGATTTTAGTCCAGTTATCACAAAGCCTCGGGTCTTGAAAAGCACCTTCGGCCTGGCCAGAAAGCCATCCCTTTCCTCCTCCTCGCTCGCCCGGGGGGAATAATGGTGGCGAAATCAACTCAGAGAGCGAGCGAGCTCCCCGAACATAGAGGGCTGCAAGTTCCTCAGAAGAGGAGCTGTTTTTAAAAAAGGGGGTGGGGTGGGGTGTCCC
>CABHPH010142070.1:29390-48354 GCA_902168325.1 Peromyscus nudipes | reverse complement strand
GGGGGGGGGGGGGGCCTTCGACTTCACTCACTCAGTACTACTGTGGGCAGAATAGATGGAGTGGACTATTCACAAGTAGATGGAGACTTGCCAGGACTGCCAGAGTGATGCAGCACTACCCTCCCCTAGCCCCGCCTCTGTGGAAGGCCTGCTTACCCACCCCCTGTCACATTTCAGACTCTACCACACTTTCAGAGATGGACACCCCGAGGAATATGGAGAAACAGACACACAGAGCCTATTCCCTTGAAGACTGGCAGACGAAGCTTAGTCCTAGAGAGACAATGTTCGCTGTTCAAAGTCCCACACGGCCTGGGGCTTCTGGATCAACAACAGCCTTGGAGTCAGCGTCTTCACTGAAGAGTCTTCTATGTTGCTCAAGCTAGCCTTGAGCTGCTGGGCTCAAACAATCCTCCTGCCTCAGCGTCCCGAGCACCTGTGACCATGGGTGCACACTGAAGTATTTTCAATGTCACTAGACTGCTGTCTCAAAGGCAGGCCCACTTTGCAAGCTGATGTGGAGGTGTCTGGTGGAGTCACTGTATATAAGCTCTTTCTTGCTGTTGCTTGAGGGTTTGGGGTTTTGCCTGTTTGTGTATTGATTACCACACTAGAGATTCAACAGGAACCCTTCACATGTCGGACGAGCTTTCTGCCACAGAATGACAGCCAGGGCCTTCTTTTTGATTTTTTTTTTTAAATAAGGTCTCTGTCTTTTTAACGCAAACAGGCCCTGGATTACAATCCTCCTGCCTCAGTCTCTCCATGATTCTGGACCTGCACCCCACCCCACCCCACCCCCGCCCCCAGTCCTTGCCTTGACCTTTGTTTTGGTTCCAAGCTCGGTGTCCCCATTCTGAGGGTTAGGGTCACGGGAGCAAAAGATCTTTAGGCAAAAGCATGGGGCCAGATGGGTGTTCACAGTGCCATGTGGGGAGGGAAGCTTTCCAAGCCCTGGGGACAAACTCTGGGGGAAAAAAAAAAAACGGGTCACACATTTTCTGAACCCTGCAAAAGTTTCAAAATAAAAGCCTCCCAAAAGCAATAGGCTAGAGATGGATGACCTGCACAGGCAGGGTGGGGCATAGGAACTTGGAGAGGGAGGAGGCTGAGGCCTGGGATGAGAAGGGACTTTCTAGAGAGGAAGGCAAAGCTGTACTGGTGGGTTAAAAACACTCTCACTTCTGAGTGACATACTGGCACAGGCCCCTCCCAGACCCCAAGGGCCCTCTCCAGCTCTGCAAGGGTTAACATCTGGCCCGCCAGCAGGCCTCTGGACACCGCCTGCTGACCACACAGTTGTGCTTAAGGATTTTGAATGTGATTCATGGAAAGAGTCGTGACATTAGCAGGCATGGACTCCAGTGTGGCTCAGAGCATTCGCTTCCGTACACGGCCTCACTGATGCACACCTGACCAAGCTCTACAGAGCCTGGTGTGTGCCACACACTGAGACAGGCCCTGGGTTGGTGGTGGGTCAGACAAGCAGCAGGTACAGCTCAAAGTCAGGGCCTCGGAGATGTTGTACAGCATTGAAAATGAAACAGAAGAGGAGAAACAGGAGAGGAGAGGGTACCAGTCACTTTGAGCAGGTTCGGGAAGGTCTTCGAAGCGGCACTGGGGAGTCTGGCCTCTAGAGAAGCAGGGCTTGCAGCATTTGTGAAATGCTAAGGTCCTGTGATCTTGTTTCCATGTTGCAAAACTGGAAGAGGCTAGTGAGAGGTGGGAGACGGCTGAGCGGGTAAAATGTTTGCTGCACAGCCCCGAGGACCTGGTTTCAGGACCCCAGCACCCATGTGAAAGCCAAGTGTGGCTCTATTGGGCAGGGGGCAGAGACAGGTAGGTCCCCTGGGGGCCTCACTGGCCAACCAGTCTTGGCGAAGTGCTTTCTCAAGAAAAAAAAAACAAAAAAACAAAAAAAAAACCACAACAACAACAAAACCAAAACCACATAAAACAAAAAACTAAAAACCATGAAAAATAAAACGTATTGGGGGTATAATTCGAACTTCAGGGCAATTGACCAAAATAATAAGTTGAAATGAAATAGAAAAGCCTTGAGTTATCTTGTAATATGGCTTGGTCGCTTTGTCCGTCTGTGATGAATTTGTGTCTCCCAAGGTATCCCAGGCTGGCCTCGGCCTTCGGAGCGCAGGGATTTCAGGATGGTCTCATCATGTCTGGGTTTTTCCTACTGACAAGGGACATTGTTGGCATGATCTAGTCTTTCACTGGTGGAAACTGGAAATGTTCAGCTTATTTGTACTATTACCACAGTATTCTCAGGGTTGGGTGTGGAAGCATACATTTGCCATCCCGGCACTCGGGAGGACCATGAGCTCAAGGTCGTTCTCAGCTATATGGTGAGTTCAAGGCCAGCATGAGCCACATAGTAAGATCCTATCTCAAAATAAGAAAAAGAAAGGAAGAAAATTCTTAGGGTAAGCACAGATGAGTCGTTGTTAGGTCAAAGGGTGTGTGCATTTTAATTAGATACAAGTGACCAAATTTTGCTCCTTAAGTGAACTTTCTTGGTCTCCCCTCCTCGCTATCACTTTTGGTCATCACTTATAATTTTTGAAAAATCTGATAGGTTCAGGTCCCGACTTCGGTTTTGTGCTTCTTTGGAGAGAAGTGAGGCTGAGCAGAGTCTGAAGCATGCCCTGCCTGCTCCTCTCCCCTGCCACCTCCCTGTCTGTGGCCCGGGACCCTTTCCTGCCGGCTCTCCCATCTCCACCTCTACGAGCTCAGTGTAAAGCTGTGTGCTGGTTATTTCTCCATGGCACGTGGTGAAGGCGTTTTATTCCCATTCTCTTGATTGCTTGTGATTGTCAGCCTTATCTCCCCGTTCCCCTGCAGAACTTCCTCATTTTCCCACAGTAGCTGGTCCACCTATTTATTTCTTGTTTCTAGGCAGCCTGGTGGCTGAGGAGGCTCCTGGTCAGCAGGTTAGAGGCGGGTGCTCGCTCAGCCACTGGCTGTGCCCTGCGGCCCCGTGCCACCCCCATGCTGCCCCTCGGAAGACTCAGCAAACCTGCTCCTTGGCCCTGCGGACTCAACCAAGAGGGATACTGGCTTGCCTTTCACGGCCAACTCCGGGGAGCTCCGGCTTTGGTCCTCCCTGGACACCCAGGTCCTTTTAAGGAGTTATGCATCTTATACGTTCCTTAATCCCCCGACTAAATTTACCAGCTGTCTCTTGCAGCCAAGACATTGGCTAAATTAAACTCCACGGTGGTGGACACGGTGTATCAGATGCGGCTCTGTGAGCTGTGGCGGGGGCAGCCACCCCTCCCCTGCCTGTCCTGAGGCCTGGAGGTCAAAGCGCCTAAGGGGGCCTCTCTCTTCCCTCCAAAGTACCGTGTCCCACTAGCTACCAGAGCACGGACTATTTTTTCTTTTTTAAATACAATATTTGTACTCATTCTTTCATACAATGAATTTTGATCACGCTCATCGTTATCCATGGCGCTAACCACTGCTCCCAGATCCACACCTCCATCTCCCACTCCCTCCCAGCTTCACGTTTTCTCTCTCTTTTTTAAATGACCCACTGAGTCATGTTTGTGCTGCCCATAGACCTATGGGGGTGTGGCCATCCACTGGAGTGTGGCTAACCTGAGAGGTCACACTCTTAAAGAAAACCGACCCCCTCTTCCCCCCCCCCCCACACACAAGAAGCTGTCATCAACTTAATTAGAGGTGGGACTCAGGATCTCTCACCCCCTCCATGCTGGAGTGCTGACTGGCTTGCTCTTGTGTGGGCAAGCACAGCTACCGTGAGCTCATGAGTGCAGTGGTCCGTGTCCAGAAGACATTCTTTCAGTCTGGCCCTCCCTGTCCTCTGGCCCTTACCATCTTTCTGACTCTCTTTGAGTCATGCAGGTCACAGTTTCTATTGAGAGAGTCCCTTTATCGCAAAGGCTTATCCATTTATCCAAAATATTTTTTAACTTATATTTTAAAGATTTTAAAAAAAAATTTTTGCATGTGTGAGTGCTTACATGTCTGTCTGTGTACCAGGTATGTGCCTGGTGCCCAAGGAGGCCAGAAGAAGGTGTTGGATCCCCTCAAATTGGGGTTGGTTGTAAGCCACCTGACATGGGTACTGGGACCTGAACCCTGGGTCTTTTGTTTCTGAAAGAGCAGCAAGTGCTCTTAACTGCTGAGCCATCTTGCAGCTCACATTCAATAACTCTTTATGGATGCCCCTATTTTCCAGGCAGCTTCCTGGGGGTGCAGGAACACCTGTGATTTCGTGTCAGTGATGCCCAAATGAGTGGGAACCCCATACTCAATAGCAGGAGAGCCTTAAGCAGAGAAAGAGAAAGGAGGGGATGGTGGGGGCCATGTTTCACTGATGCGGCTGGAGATGTCTCTCTGATGAAGTGACTTGTGTGCAGCAGGAACCATGGTTGTCCTGAAGAAGGTTCCAGATGCAGGAAGTAGTGGGGTTGTAGAGTCTGAGTGAGGAACACAGAATGACCACACACAGTGTGTCCCAGGCTAGCGGGACCTCCCTCAGCTGCCCTGTGGTGCGAGCAAGCTGGTGCCCTGACGAGTTAGGATTCTCTTCCACAAACGGTGGGAAATGAGAGGAGGGTTGAGACCCAAGAGATGAGCCATCTCACATCCATGGTAAACGATGTCCCTGTGTACTGACCTCAGCAGCAATTGGATACAGAAAAGTCAGCCATGGACTTGAGGGACGAGAGGGATGATGAGGCTGTTACAGGTTTTGGACCCAGCTCCTGGCAATTGTCTCAGTTAGCAGAGCCACATGCATGTTGCCGCTGCTGCCACCCTTTAGAGGGATGCTCAGGGCCCTGCCTGCTCTGGGCCTAGTGTCACGTTGCAGCAAGTTCCAACATTTGTCCCTTTCCTCTGAAGGGAGGGAGCCCCTCTGTCACAGCTAGAATCTAGACACACAGTCTCAGTAAGTTCTTTGAGCACACACCTGTGACCCAGTGTCCCAGTGCTAGGCCACAGTAACCTGGTCTGGCTTCTAAAGACCAGCCTGTGAAGAAGCCACATACCAGATCTGGCCCTCCACACAAGGCTCCAGAGTGGAACTGCCCACTCCCCCAGAACTGAACCAAAGGCATAGCCCAGGCTCTGTCCTGGCCAGTTAGGCAGTACATGCAGAGTCATAGGTGTCATACCCCCAAACACCCCCTCCTCCTCTGGTCCAAGAAATTAGAGGCATAAAGGATGTGAATCACAAAGGATGAAAATGTAAATAGCTAAAGCTTGGGGTTGGGGACAGTTGTGGTGGGGATGCGTACCAGTAAATCCGTGGTCCAGTGGAAAAGTCAAGGCAGCTGCTGCTTCTGCTCACAGAGCTGCAGAAATCTTCTTTTAAATGAAAACGCACTTCCAGAGAGAGCGGAGCATCCCCATGCTGCTTGCTCAGCAACTTCATCGTGTTCATTCTTAGGAAGAGAGGACAGGAGAGCAGAGCCGGCAGCAGACAGTGAGAGTGTGGAGCTGAGCTGTGGGGCTTCTGAGCACATCAAAGAGGGAAGGAAGCATGGATGGGGTGAGGGGAGGGGTACGGAACATCCCCGGGCAGAGGAGCCTGGCTGCTGGGGAATAGACATCAGGCTAAGTGCACAGATGTCCTCTGGCATAAGATATTCTTTCTGATCATACACACCCTCCAAATCCTGCTGGGGAGTAACACTTGCAAATGGTAGAACTGGTACACAGGCAAGGAGCGCCGCCGTGGCAGGCAGCGGCTTTGATGGTAACAAAGAGAGAAGGGGAACATTGCAGGGTTCAGGTACCCTTTCCTCTTGTCCTTTGAAAGCTAACCCCCTCCCCCAATCCCCATGGGAGAACTTTGAGTCTCTCACACTGCAGGCTGAACTAGGCTTTTTGACCAGATAGCCAGATAAACCTAGGGAGGAAAGAGAAGAAAAAGATGAAGGGAAGAAGCAGACCCCTTAAGCACTGTTGGGAAGTATGGCCATCATGGAAGACAGTACTGAGGCCTCCCAAAAATTTAAAACTGGAACTGCCATATGAGGAGACCACCCACTAGTGAGTACATAGCAAAGGAAGTAATCAGTGTGTTGAAGGGATGTTTGCATTCTCACACCCATGGCTGCACTAACCATGAGTGCCAGGATACAGCACCAACCTGAGCCTGTGGATGGATGAGGACTCATGTGGTCCAGACACACAGTGGGGGTCAGCCTGTGGAGGGGAGCAAGGAGAGTGGTTACTGGGAGTTGGGTGGGCAAACAGTCTGGGAGTGGTCACTAGGTACAAGGTGACAAAGGAAAGTCCTCTGGGGTGTCCCTCACGGCAGGCTGGCTGTGGCTAACATCACTGTGATGTAGCTTTCAAATCAGTTAGAGGAGAGGGTTTTTAGTTTTCATCTCAAAGAGATGAGTGTAGGAAGATGTATTACTTGCTTTTCTATTGCTGTGATAAAATGCCATGCCCAAGGCAACTTCTAGAAGAAAACATTTCATTGGGCTTATGGTTCCAGAGGGTTAGAATTCATGATGGCGGGGTGAAGGCATGGTGGAAGAAATAGCTGAGAGCTCACATCATGAACCACAAACACGAGGCAGAGAGCCACTGGGAGTGGGAAGTGGCTTTTGAAACCTTAGAGCCCACCCCCAGGGACATACCACCCCCTAATCCTTCCCAAATAGTTCCACCAACTGGGGTCCTGGCAGGGGGTGGTGATTGTAATTCAGACCACCACAGAGGGAAATATTGCATGCCATAACCGACAGCTACAGATGATCAACACACACTAAAGCATCACCCATGCCCCAGAAAGTTACACATTTATTATGAATCAATAAAATACAAAGTAAACTATGTATGTAAGATGGTACATGTCTATGACCCCTGAGCACTCAGAAGGAAGAGGCAGGGATCTCTGGAGCAAGCTGGCTAGCCAGGCTAGCTGACCCTGGCTCAGCTGAGAGACCTTGCCTCATTGAACAAGGTGGAGAGTGATTGAGGAAAACCCCTCCACATAGATGTGCACACTCATGTAACTACACACATGCAAACTCACAGACATGCACTATAAACATGAAGGGGAAAACAAGTCAGTTGTGTTCACATGCACTTGTAATCCCTGTACGGGGAGGCAGAGACAGGCAGGTTCTCCGGGGGAAGGGGGCTCGCTGGCCAGCCTAGCCTGCTTGACAGGTCCCGAAGAACTCTGCCCACTTCGCTCCATGGTGCCCTCCTCCAGGGTCACTTGTTGAGCTGTCTGGTAACAGCAGGTGCCAGGGTGAGTCACAGAAGATGCCTCAGCAGAAAGAGATCTAGGAGATTAGTAAAACTGAGTATTCCAGCTATCCTCTTCCCTTGGAGAGAATCCTACTGTTGGGAAAGCTTCCTTACCTTTTATTTTCCCATGCTGCATTACATGTTTATTTGGCCTGGATGCTGGGTCCATCAGCACCTACACTCTGACAAGGAGCTATTTCCACTTGAATGTGAGCTGAAGATGTAAGACAGGAGCTGCCAAGTGCTCCTGTGTTCCCAGGTGAGAGTCCAGACGCATCAGTTTCTGAGAGAGTCTGATAGTGCACACATCAGGTTTCATGGTCACTGAGAACTTGAAAGTTGAAGATAGTTACATAGAGGGGGTTTTTAAAGGGCCAGGCATGACCCCAACCCCAAAGAGAAATTGTTGGGATATACCTTAGCTATGCACAGGGAAAGAATTCTTTCCTAGGTGAATGACTATCCTCTTCCTCCTCCTTCTTCATGTGTGTGTGTGTGCACACATGTGTACTGTACATGGTGCACATGTGCACATCCAAGAGTCAAGTCTCCTTCCATCTTGTGAAGGAGGCGCTCTGTTATTTTTCTTCTATACTGCACACTCCAGGATAACTGGCTCAAGAACTTCTAGGCCATCCAACACTCCCGGATGTTTTTACATGGGTTCTGAGATGAAGGCAGACTGTTAGCCTTGTGCAGCAAACACATTTACTCTCTAAGCTGTCTCACCAGCCCTATGATGTATTATTTCTAATGGGTCTTGGGTTGTGTAGTTGGTCAGTTCTTCTGTTCTATGCAGTGTCACTAAGGACCACTTAGTTGGCATTTTGGCTGACATTGCCCTATGGTACAATGTCATACATACATAAAAACATACAAAGTTTTTATGTTGAAAGCTTAATCCCCTAGTTCATTTGCCATGGCAGTTAGAGGTAAAGCCTTTGGGAGGTGACTAGGGTTATATTAGATCATGGGGTTGGGGCCTTTGTAATAGCATTAGTGGCTTTATAAGAAGGGAATCCTGGGGGCTGGAGAGATGGCTCAGCGCTTAAGAGCACTGGCTGCTCTTCCGGAGGACCTGGGTTCAATTCCCAGCACCCACATGGCAGCTCACAGCTGGTTGTAACTCCAGTTCTAGAGAATCTGACACCCTCACACAGAGTATATACAGGCAAAACACCAGTGCACAGTAAATAAAGAAATCTTAGAAGGAGGAGGAGGAGGAGGAGGAGGAGGAGGAGGAGGAGAAGAAGAAGAAGAAGAAGAAGAAGAAGAAAGGAATCCCAAGAAAGCATGTGATCCTCTCTACATGACATAAAAACTTGTCAGAAGCCAAAGAGATTCTAAGACCACAATCTTGGACTCACCAGCCTCCAGAACCATGAACCAAAGAAATATTTTTTTTCTTCTGTAAGTTACCATCCTCGGGTATTTTGTTATCACAACAGAAAACAGGCTAAGATACATGGGAATCCCAAGGTAGCCTCACCTACAAACCTGGGACATTATGTGGGATAGCCTGGAGGTCTGGAAGTTGGTCAATCTTCAGTCATAAGGGTCTTTATCACTGAGGGATTTGGCTCCAGTCTGCTTATACTGTGACCATGTCCAAAGGAAGCAAAGTTGGAAACTTCAGAACATCAGAAAGCCTAGGCTCTGAAAATTCACATGATACTGTGAGTTCTGTCCATCAGAAAGACACGAGGGCATCCCAGAGTCAAGAGAATAGAGAAATTTATTCTCCTGTTTGATGAGAGAAGTGGTATGCATAGTTAGGAATTGGTGGCAGTGTAGCTAGAAGTTTTCCTGTGTCCCACCCAGTCCTGCAGCCGCTCAGACCCAAGTAAACACACAGAGGCTCATATCAATTACAAATTGCATGGCCATGGCCTATGGCTCAAGCTTCTTGCCAGCTAGCTCTTATACCTAAACTCAGCCCATTTCTATTAATCTGTATGTTGCCACATGTTCCATGGCTTTACCTGTGTGCCATTACATGCTGCTCCCTGGACAGCAGAATGGCATCTCCTCCACCTCTGCCTTTCTTCCTCCTGTCTCTCTCCTGGATTTCCTGCCTGCCTCTAAGGTGCCTTGCCATAGGCCAAACAGCTTTATTTATCAACCAACCAGAGCAACACATATTCACAGCATACAGAAAGACATCCCACAGCAGTGGCAGCTATCTTTAGATCAGTCACAGTCTTCCCTGTGACCATAAATATCCATAGATCTCCAACAGCTGAAAGATACCATGCCTTCCCAAGGCATTCCAAGTATCGTCCAATCACTACAGCAGCACAAAGACCAGTGCCCTGTAGTCTAGGCTTAGATTCAGATGAGGAGCCTCAAGGACGTCTTCTTGATCTGATTTGGTGACTTAAGATGTAAAAGAATAATTTATTTGTGCCATCATCTATCCCAAACAAACAACCCAGCATAACTGTATTGAGGAGAGAGAGAGAGAGAGAGAGAGAGAGAGAGAGAGAGAGAGAGAGAGAGAGACTATATGACATAGTAATTTGAAATACAGCAGATACTTGTCATCAGTAAAGTCAAACCCCACTCCTGGTACCAATTTTCATTTAAGCTTTTTTTTTTTTCAGAGCAACTGTTAATCCCAATATTTATTTCTTGTTTGTTTGTTTGTTTGTTTGTTTGTTTGTTTCAAGACAATGTTTCTTTGTGTAGCCTTGGCTGTCCTGGGACTAGCTTTGTGGAAACCACTACTTTTCCTCATGACTCTTTAATTATACAAGATGTAGTGGGAAGAGCTCATCACTGTTCCATGTGGTGCTAGTTATGTTGGTTCCCCAAGGCCTACAGGATCTAAAACAGTGCCTTAGGAGTGTGGCTGGAATGGCTGGCCTTCCCTGTCACCCATGTCATCTGTCACACTCCAGGATCTCTCTACCCAATTGGCCTGACTTGCTAGAAAGATGCTGAGATTTCTATTCACAGTGATTGGCTTTCTACAGCAATGTGTTGGTAGAGGGATGTCACAGGACCAGTCGCTACTCCAAAAAGGGGAGTGTGAACTCCATTTCTTGATGAGAAAAGATACAAAGAGTTTGTGACTTTCGTTAATCTATGATAATCTGTACTTTCAGCACAAATACTCAGATTATTTCCCACACGTAAGATATTTTCCCTCATAAGTGACTGTGGGCACTCAGTCCTAAATAGGACATATACCTCAACCCCCCAACCACCAAGGCTCAAGGAGCATCAAGGAAGATGTGATGGGAAGATAGTAAGAAACAGGGAACATGCAAAAGGACTATGAAATACTGTCTTCTGGACATGATGTGCCCATTGCAGTCGTGAATTCACAACATCTGTGGTCACCTGCACAAGATCAAGCCAACAAGATCAGCCGACATGCCAGCAAGAAGTACTAACTGGACTCAGTGGCTTATGAAAATAAATAATGAGAGAGGGGGCGGGGACATGGGTTGGAGAGGAGGATGAGGGCAATTGGGGGAGTGGGAAGAAGGGAGAGTTTGGGGTACTGTGGTCAAAATGCATTGTTTGCATAGATGGAATTGTCATAGGACCAATAAAAAGAATTTTTACTCGAAAGATATCTCCTTTCATCCCAAGGCTCCTGAATTCTCATCTCATGGAGACATCAGGAAGGAGGCTTGGATCTCAGCATCCAAGGCTCAACAGACACAGCTCCTTTTGATTCAAGAGCTTCATGAGTTAAAAAGACAAGATTTTAACAGTAAAACCTCAAAACATACAATGGTGATGCAGTGACGGATAAACACAAGAGGCACCCCCATTCAAAACTAAGAAGAAGAGAAGTCCACAGCGGACATTGGACCCTCACACGTGTGGAGCTCTAGATGGAAGCACAGGGCAAGAAACACTACATCATGAGGCAAGTCTGTAAACTGCTAACCTTACCTCTGGACTCTGCCAGCTGGTCTCCTATCTCTAACTTCTGAGTTGTCTGACCTTTACCATGACAGATGTCTACATAGCCAGCCCATGTGAGGGTACTTCCTGTCTTCAGAGTGAGTCTTCCTGCTCAGTTAATCATCTTTGGAAATCCCTCTGGACACATCCAGAAGGTGCCTCCTCTGTCTCCTAGGAAACTCCAGTTCCTATCAAGTTAGCTGCAAGGATCACAGAGGACTAACTAAGAAAACACTCTCAAGATTTAAAAGCCCTTTTTATTCTAGCTGGGAGGATTTGTGAGCACTTCTGGCATCTGTGTGTAAGGCTTCACCCTGAGCCCACAGTGCCAAGGCTGTGGCTCTGCTGGGATCGCAGGCATCCACCTGCGCAGGTACAGAAACGGCTGGATAAAGCTTGTTCTATTTATTTATAAATTTTCATGATAATGAATCTGTTCCATTTATTTGTGTGTTTGTTTTGCAATGTTAGGGATCAAGTCTAGGATTTTATCTTGGTCTGGAAATGATCTCTTACTTTGACTGGCTCCTACTCTCTGAAAGAACTGTCAAGAGTCCTGTATTGCTTCAATTCTGTTTGAAGTTGAACGGCTACCACCTCCATTGCTCTGCTGTACAAAGCCCTGGGTTCCATGCTGTGGGGAGGATCGGACGTTCAAGGTCACTCTCTTGATATATAGTAAGTTCAAGACCAGTTTGGGCTGCATGAGACCCTCTGAGAAAAAGGGGAAAATCAAAGTTCAGCCTCTACAGTACAGCGTCTACACAAAGGGAAGTCCTTTCTGTAGCCTCGGTTCCTGACTCCCCAGCCTGAGGTGATAATTTGCACCTAGCCCACCTAACTCCATCTGCCTGTGCAAGTCAATGGCCCAGTTTCCAAGTTTGGAACCAGTTTCTCTTCCAGTTTTCTACTGTGGTCATTTGTGGCTTAAATACCAAGCTTGACTCGTGGTTCTGTGGATGCACTGGGTTAGGGTGGACAGATCTCTTCCACATGATGTCACTAGGGGGGTTGCTACTCATGGTGGCCATGTCCAGCTGTGGTGGTTGGAACAGGGGGTGGCTGGCTGGGCCCATGGACTCTCATCACTTAGTGTTCTATCTCTACTTCCATACTTGGTGGCTGGTAGAGGACATGTGGGAACTGTACCATGTGCTGAGCTCTGGGCTTGCCCCATGTGCCGAGCTCTGGGTTTCGGGCAGACACAGTCTACTTTCACCATTCTTGGTGCTCAAGGTGAGCCACACATCATCTCTGCCCATCAGAGGAGCTGAGTGAGGAGGGGACTCCAGCTTGGCATACATATACAGTGGGGAGACACTGGGGGCCATCTTTATGGATTAATCCATCATGAAAGCTTTGATGCCCTGAGCATACCTGTGAGAACTGTTGATCTAGATCTATTTGGCCCAGTAGACTGACATCTGATGTATTGAAGTGGCCTGAGGCAAATGTCAAACAAAACAAAACAAAACAGAACAAAACAAAACAAAACAAAACCCTGGCTAGGAAAAATAATGACAGCCAGGCACCATGTAATGACAGTTTGCTTCATGACAGATTTCATAAATGATGGTCATCCCACAGGGTCATAAGTGATCTGGGTCTGGTGGCACATGCCTACAGTTCTAGCATTCAGGAGGCTGAGGCAGGGGGACCATCCATTCAAGGCTAGCATATGAAGTATGGTGAGAATTATACCGTAGCCTGTCACCTGCTGAGTTGTTACCACTGTGGTGCAACATGAGCCATGAAGACACCAGCTGAACAACAACAGGCTGTCACCCGAGAGTATCGCACACAGCTGTGTATCATCTGTTACAGAGGCTGGGAGACAGCTCAGTCAGTAAAGAGCTTACCTTGCAACCAGAAGGATATAAATTCAATCTCCAGAATCCACGAGGGTGCATAACATCGAGATGGGGAACTGGAGATCTGAAACCAGGCTCATGTGGTCCTTATGTCTTTGAGTCTCTTTGGTCAGTGGGGCTGGACTTCATGTTGGGACCCACTGGGAGAGCCCCAGGAGTCACTGTCCATGTGCTTGAAGGACGTCACACAGAAGTTTGTTTCTCATCAAATATTTGTTTGCTTTATCCTCATTCCAGGACAGATCCTACTGAAAGGGATTTTGTCTGCAGAAGTTGAGGCAGTTAAAAAACTAGATCAGGCCAGGCGTTGGTGGCGCACGCCTTTAATCCCAGCACTCGGGAGGCAGAGGCAGGTGGATCTCTGTGAGTTCGAGGCCAGCCTGGACTACCAAGTGAACTCCAGGAAAGGAGCAAAGCTACACAGAGAAACCCTGTCCCGAAAAACCAAAAAAAAAAAAAAAACCTAGATCAGGCATGATCGTTCTCTCTCTCTCTCTCTCTCTCTCTCTCTCTCTCTCTCTCTCTCTCTGTGTGTGTGTGTGTGTGTGTGTGTGTGTGTGTGTGTGTGTGTGTGTGGTGGAGGGGGTGGATTTCAGCTGTCTACTTGACATACCTGGAAAGAAGGAACCTCACTTGAGGAACTGCCTCCATCGGATTGGCCCATGAGCATGTCAGTGGGGCATTTTCTTGATCTCTAATTGATGTAGGAGGGCTCTCTGTGGTCTGTGCCTTCCCTGGGCAGGTGGCTGTGTAAGAAAGATAGTTGAGCAAGTCAGGAGAAGCAAGTCAGTAAGCAGCACTCCTCTGTGGTCTCTGTTTTAGCTCCTGATCTGGGGTCCTGCCCTGACTTCATGCTTTGGCTTTCCTCAATGATGGACTTTAACCTGTAAGCCGAATAACCCATTTTCCTCTCAAGTCATATTTGGTGATAGTATCTGATCTCAGCAACAGAAAAGCAAAACAAAACAATACACATGTGTGGTATATTATGAACTTGTGTGTGCGTACATATGAAGTCCATAGGAGGACATCAGATGTTCTGTTCTATTACACTTGACATTGTTCCTTTGAGAGAAAGTCTCTCACTTAACCTGGAGCTGGTCTGGAAGCCATCATGCCTCAGCAATTCTTCTGTCTACACCCTCAACAGCATTGGGGCTACAGGAGCCTCCACAGCCATGCCCAATTTTTTACAATACACCTAAGTGTTTAATTCTGAACTCATGCCTTCATAGCATGGAATTTACCATCTGGACCATTTAGAATTTAAGAATTCAATAGTGTCAACAATAGCCAATGCTGTCAACCACCTCATCTTATACAGGGAAAGCCTGGGGTCCAGCACCGGCAAAAACAAGCCCCAAGAAAATAACAGAAGAGACAAGCAGGATTGAATGTCAAAATCTGGAGACAGACAAGAGGCACAATTTGTCCTGCATGTTCTTGGGAACTTGATGAAGGGTTCAAGACACTGGTTGATCAACCCTCTTGCGTGTCTGCCTGGCTGAGCCAGTAGAGTTTCTTCTAACTCAGGTACAGGACATGAATAGGCCTAAGGGATTCCTGGTATTAATGCCAGTGGCATTCATTAGCATTACATTGGTCTCTGGCCGGAAAAACAGAAGCAGAAAAACCAAGAGTATCATGCAAGAGTAGAGCACAAATGCTAAACAGCAATGAAGGAAACTCAGTCCCCATGCTTCAGAGGGATCCCAGACGAGCCCCCAGGATATCATGTTTTGTGGGCCAAGCAGAAAGCACAGCTCCCCATTGTCATCCACAGTATCCTGGAAGAATTCCTCTAGACTTTTAGGGACCTCAACTTTAGGCAGCATAGGATCTGGGGCTTTGATACAGAAAATAATTTTAGGACTATCTAGCTTATAAAGTAGTGTTGGGGCTGAATAAAGACGCTTTGATATAGATTTAAGTATGAGGGTTAGGGACAGAGAAGCATTTGGAAAGAAAGACAGACACATCGGATAGCATAGATGTGGGATTCTCAAAGAAGAATCTGGAAGAGACAATGTCATTCCTGGAGACATCAAACCATATATACACAGTAAAGCATGCAGTAGATGGTTATGAACAAGATAAGCACCCAAAACAGCAGAGTGTCTTTATCATGAAGTTCCCAATAACCACAATGTTAGTAAATCATTAAACTTAAGGCAGAATCTGGTGGAGATTTAATTTGTGTATGCAAATCTCAGAAGACGAGGACATATTGTTTTAGTCATCTGCTACACACAACATTGCTTTAATAATAGCATAACTTCCCTTTGTGAGAATGTTCTTTAAAAAGATTTATTTTACATTTTGTATGTGCATGTGTGCCTATGCGTGGGTATTTGCACAAAAGGCAGTTTCCTGTGGAGGCCAGAAGAAGGTGTTGGATCCCCTAGAGTTGGAATTACAGATGGTTATAAACTGCTTGTTGTGGGTACTGGGAACTGAAATCCAGTCTTCTGAAAAAAGCAGTATATGTTCTTAACTGCTGAGCCACCCCTCTAGCTTCTTTTGTGAGAATATGAAGAACCATCAAGTCTTAGTGTACAACTGTTTTGAATTATCACAGATTTTGAGTTTAAGGGTGAGATCCCATAGACTGCAAAAGAACATGTTGATATTTACATAGTAATATTAAGACAGAATGTAAGAAAACGAAACTGTTTTGACATTTTTATTTCTACTCCTGTGCCCTCACTCACCTCAGTTTCACAATGACCCCTTTGCATTGTATTTGGGACCAGTGTCTCTCCCTACTATGTGTTATCAAGTGTCCTTCATAGTATCTAGACAACTTAACAAAGTTATATTAGGGTCACTCACAGGATCATGGGTAAGAGGATACTTACAGAAGCATGGGCAAAGAAAATGACTCTCCTTCCCCCCTCCCCCAGCAACCATTAATAGCCTATAGATCCTCCGGGAGGGGTGGGGCCTTATTAGTCCCTCCCCACTTCTTGCTAGAATGTCAGTCGGCCACTGTTGTTGAATGTGGTTCTCCAAGTGCAACAGTTATCATTTTTTATCAGATCAGCTGTGCCTGCTTGCAGAAAGGTCATTACAGCAAGACTTACTGACATTGACATCCCCCATGGAAGGAGGGGTTGGAGAAGGTCTGCACCTCCCCACCATTTGTACGCTAGTCTTCCTATTTTAGTTACTGTGGACGTCTGAATGAAAATGGTCCACAGACTCATAAGGAGGTGTGGCCTTGTTGGAGGAAGTGTGTCACTAGGTGATGGGCTTTGGGGTTCCAGGAGCTCAGGCTAGGGCTAGTGGTTCACTGTCCCTTCTTGCTGCCTGCAGATTCAGATTCTCAGCTACCTCTCTAGCACCATGTCTGCCTCCATGCCACCACGCTTCCCACCATGACGATAATGGGCTAAAACCTCTGAACTGTAAGCCAGCCCCAAAGAAATGTTTTCCTTTATATGAGTTGCCCTGGTCATGGTGTCTTCTCACAGCAACAAAACCCTAACTAAGACATTAGGGTTCCTATTGCTGTGATGAGACACCATGACCGAGGCAACTTATTAAAGAAAACGTTTAACTGGGCTTATGGTTTCAAAGGGTTAGAGTCCATGGTAGCAGAGCAAAGGCACGAGGGCAGGAATAGCTGCAAGATCACTCTTGATCCACAAGCAGAAAGCAGAAAGGAGACATACTGGGAATGGCAAAAGTCTTTTGAAACCTCAAAGCCTGCCCCCAGTGACATACTTCCTCCAACAAGGCCACATCTAATCCTTGCAAACAGTTCCGCCAACTGGGTACCAAGTATTCAAGCATACGAGCCTATGAGACCATTCTCATGCAAGCCACCACACTGCCTTAATTTCATGGGGTCTTGGGCGGTACTAAAGAATACAGGCTGAGGGAGCTTGACTGCAAAGAGTCTCCATTCATGCAGCTTTGGTGTAGCCTTCATCCATGTTGGTTAAGACTTTCCAATGAGGCTGCTTGAGGTCCACTCGTGCTCTGGTAGGCAAACCCCTGCTCATGCTCTGTAGGAAAGCCCAACACACTCATTGATCCTACTGGTTGAATTTTAGTGAGTTTATATCTTGGTTTTTTGCTAGGACTTTGTAAGGAGGGGGCAAATGACGATAATGCATCCCCAGAAAGAATTCTCCAACAACAACAACAGCAAATCAGTGACAATGGAAGGGGGACTAGCTAGGAAGGGGAGTGGGAGGGAGTCCAGAGGCCAAGGAGCATGCTTTCACCAGTGTTTTGTCAACTTGACACAAGTCAGAGTCAAGTCTGAGAAGAGGGAACAGCAACTGGGGAAATGGCCCTATTAGACTGGATGATAGGTAAGTCTGTGAGACTTTCTCTTGATTAATAGTTGGTGGATGAAGGTTCAAACCACTGTGGGTGGTGCCACTGGGCAGGTAGTCCTGGCTTGTATAAGAAAGCAAACTATGGGAAGAAGCAAGCCAGTTAGCAGTGTCCCTCCATGTCTTCTACATCAATTCCCGCCTCCAGGATCCTGCCTTGAGTTCCTGCTCTGTTCTCCCTGTGTGGATTGTAAGATGTAGAATGAGATTTCTTGACCAAGTTGTTTTGGGTCACGGTGTTTTATCAGAGCAATAGAAACTAAACTAAGACGGGGGATGAATATGATCAAAGCATATTATATGAGTGTATGAGAACGTCAAAATGAAACTCATTATGTATAATTAATATATGTCAATTAAAAACTTAAAAAGATAACCCCCAACTAAGTATAGTAATCATTCTTTCATTGTTCACGGATTAAGAACACATTTGTGAACAACAATCCACCGTGGTTACAGTCACACTCCTTAGACTAGCTGAGGAGTTCCTAGGGGGCCACACTGGGTTTTCTCAGCCTGTGCCACAGTCTGGGTTCAGAGTTCGATTCTAGGGACCCTTATACTACCACCTGGACCAGAGACCATCAGCACCCAGCTTATAAGCCACTCTCTTCCCTCAGTCTGTCAAAATCATCAGCTCCCAGGGCACGTTTGAACATGTTGCTCCCTTGTCCTAGAATGACCGTCTCTCAGGTCTGGCCAGCCTCCTGGGGAAGTCCCCTGACTCATCGCTCACCATCGCCCAGCATGTGGCCCTGCCCATCAGCTCAGAAACACGGCAGGGTTTCCATCATCGTCATCGCTGGACCGCTCTGTGTGCCACTGTTTGTTTGCAATACCATTGTGTCATCCAGACATTTGCAAGAGGAGCCTGGTTGGCATCTGGGAGACCAGAGCCCTTGTCACCCTGGAGTGTCTCATGTGGACCAGGCACTCTCTGGCTATTGCCGAGGGACTGGTTCTTCCCATCTGAAATGAGGATGGCAGTGCTATCTGTCTGCTAGCTGTCCTAAACTTGGTTGGAAGCTGAACCAATCTCTTTCTCCCTCCTTCCCTCCCTCCCTTTCTTCTCTTTCCTCCCTTCCTCTCTGTCTCCATCCACCTGTCTCCCCCACCCCCATGTTTTCCTCCCTCTCTTCCTATTTTAAAGAAGGAATTCATCCCACTCAGTTTGCTGGAGCTATAGTGCTGAGCAGGGTTCTAGACCTGGCTGATCAGGGAACTCCACCTCCTGCTCACAGGGACTGGTTTAAAGCGGGCACGTGACCCTAAATGAACTACTCTGGGTCTGCCCGGCACTTGCTATAGCAGATAGTACGAGACGGCCTCATCACAGGGTCACTTGGCTTTGGGATATGGTTCTCACAGTGTAAGCAGCCATCTTACCAACTAGGCAGAGAATCTGCCTGAGACGTGTTCTGGTGATAGCAATGAGTCCCTTGATTCAGTCATTCCTGAAGACAGATGCACATCTGTGCTTCCAGTTACACAACCAATAAATCCTCTTCCACCACCTTACTTGAAAGGAAGAAAGAAAGAAAGAAAGAAAGAAAGAAAGAAAGAAAG
>CABHPH010142070.1:0-26357 GCA_902168325.1 Peromyscus nudipes | reverse complement strand
TGAATGGATGAACTAATGGACAGATGGATGGATGGGTGAATGGATGGACAGAAGGATGAATGGATGAGAGACTGGATGGATGGCTAATCAACAAATGGAAATGTTTGCAAAGTATATAGCACAGAGCTGTGTGTACAGTTGTCTTTATCTATGTCTTTGCATTTAAATAAACTGTGAGATTCACACAAATCTTATGTGGACCTGGGATTTGACTGCAAGTATAGAAAGACTATGATTGCCATGGAGCCTCAGAGAGATGTGGGGGTCTGTGAGATGCGCTGGTGAGCAAGACTCCTTAGAAAGCAAAGGTTCAGGTCTGGGCTTCGGCCAGAGTAAACAGCAGAGCTACGTTCCATGCCTCTCATCCAGAGAACAAGAACATTAAGAGTAGTAACTAACTCCATGGGCCTCAGAGTTAAACTAAGTTTTGCTCTTGCTTTTGTTCTGTGTTTGTTTGTCTTAAGAATTAGTGCACATGGGATTGAGCCAGTAAAGAAAAATGGGACTGATGGAATCTCAGCAGAGGGTCTGTGACACTCACCCCAAAAACCTTTCCACTTTCTATTTCTATTGAAAATGTTCACAATCAAATGTTGGAACTCTTGTACAGTTAACTTGTGTTTGGCATAGCAGCATCTTCCACAGTTTAAAATTCAACAGGTTCGAAAGTTAAACAGTAAAGTCTCCCCCTCTTCACCCCAGCCACCCGGTTCCCCCTCCACAGGTAGTCGGTTCTCCCAGCTTCCTGTTTCTTTGCAGAGATGTTCGGTCCAAACACTGTGGGGCTCCCAATGCTGTGGGGCTGGACTGCAGATGGCTTGGTGGTGACATCTGCCCCCAACCCCTCCGTTTCTCGTCGTTTATTTAAAGAGAACGTGTCTGTCATCTTTACCACAAACTCTTACAAAGAAACTGCCTCCAGAGATTTGTTTCCATGAGAACGTGGTCCTGAGACCCCTCTCTCTCACAAGCCTGGGCTGCCTCTCATCATTGCTGAGTGGGTATGATTCGCTGTAGGTGGGGTCTGTGTGGAGAAGCTGTGGATGCTTCTGTGGAAGCCCCTGTTTCACATTTTGGAGTCAAAGTCCATCATTAGTGTGTGGTGGCAGGTTGGTTCTTGTAAGATGGCCACAGATGGTGGGCTTCTCCGGTCTCCTCCCATGACCTCTGTATGTCTCACTCTTCTCTTATTAGGACTCAAGACACTCTGGACCAGAACCCACAAACCTGACCTCTGGTTAACCTGACAACATTCATAAAAACCATGTCACATGACACAGTCACTATTGGAAGTCTTAGATGTTAGGACGTCAACACATGGGGACAGGACACAATCTGGCATATAACTCTGGGCACAATGGTGGTGAGAGGCGAATCTTTGATTGTCCCTTTTGCTGTGGGAGGTTGGGACACCTGAGCATTCTGATGCTGATTCACAAGGGGGCTGTCCCTAAAGAGAACACACATGCCCTCAGTGGGGGTGGGGTTCGGCTGCTTGTGAGGAAGAAGAGGTGCTGACCATCCTGGAAGCCAGCCCTGAGTCCCCAAAGATGAATGGAAACTCACTTTGCTGTTTCACCCACACCCACAGACACAGGCAAACATGTGAACACATGTGAACCCACGCTCTCTGTGATCTCCCTTCATTTTGATACATGATGTGGTTTATTGGATGATGAATGAATCAGGGACTGAGGTGGTGGGTGAGGAAGATGATCTCAGATGAGAACACAGTCTTTCCAACTGAGGACACTGTGGCGCAGGCAGAAGTCCAGACACCACCTGGTTTCATGTTGTACCAGGCCTCCCAAGTTCATGCTCCAGCCCACATATGGCATGGACTAAACCCTCCCCCCATCTCCTCTGAGGACCATTAAGACAGGTGACCTTTCAGGAAAAAGTCACAGAACCCAGGTGGCCAAGAGTCACTGTCACCTTGACTCTCATGGCCCTTAGTTCATGTCACTGGCCCAAGCCACAGTCCCTTCCAAACCCCAGTGACTCTGAGACACACTCAGCCCTGTCTATTGTCTCCATCCTCTGGCTTTCCCCTCTGGTGTGGGTCCTCACTTTCCAGCAGGGATGATGTCTGTTCGTTCATTTGTTTGTTGTATTGGGGTTTGAACTCCAGACCTCACACACGCTAGGCAAGTACTCTACCACTGAGCCATACCCTCATCCTCTTTTCTTAAGCTTTTAATTTTGAGACAGGGTCTTGCAAAGCAGGTCAAGCTTGTCTTGAACTTCCTGTGTATCTCAGGATGGTCTTGAACTCTTGGCCACATTGCCTCCCCCTCCTGAGTTCTATGTTAGGAGTTTGTGACCTCTATAGCTCTTTCTCCTCTGACTCACTGCCTCTCACAGCCTCTCCAACCCAGCTCCATTTTATACATGAAGACACCAAAAGACTGGCCCAAGGTCATACAGGGACAGTGGCAGAGCTGGGCTGTCGTCTTTCTATCCTGGATTTTAGCCTCTCTGAGGAAGGGTAAGTGGGAACACCCTGCTCAAGATCTGCCTGTCAGAACGGGGCAGAGATTCCCCGAGCTAATACGTCATCCCACACGACTGACCTCACAAATATCATTGGATCTGGAGGTCCACCTGTGGCCAGCGCCCTGGATTGCAGCGGCTCTGTATCCTGTTCCCTGTCACAGCAGGTGGAAATAGCGTGAACTAAGGAAATCTCACCAGCAAAGATAACAGCTGAATACTTGTCTCCTGGCAGCCCGTGCCTAAGAGAATGCTGACCCAGATACACTGGCCTCTGGCCCCCTCCCTGGGCTGGAAGGCAGAGCGGGCTTTGGGCATGAGTGCATATGCTAGACCAGGCTGTGTGACCTTGGATGAGTGATTTGACGTCTCTGAACCTCAGTTGTGTTCATCTGTGAAAAGAGACGAGATGATTCATTTTGGAAGCATATGTAGAAGTGTGTACATATGTATAAGCATATGAATAACATGCCTAGACATGTCTAGCCAGAGGCTTGAGCAATATTAAAATCTGGGGGATATAAGGGACAGGGCAGTGTGGGGTTATGTCATTAGCCTCTGTACCAGGCACCAGGCAGCTGGTCTCTGTCACAGAAAAAGAAAGAAAGAAAGAAAGAAAGAAAGAAAGAAAGAAAGAAAGAAAGAAAGAAAGAAAGAAAGAAAGAAAAGAAAAGAAAAGAAAAGAAAAAAAGAAAAGACAGGTTCTGGGGAGATGGCTCAGCCAGGAAAGTGTTTGACACCCAAGAACAAGAACCTGAGTTCAGATCCCCAGCACCCACATAAAAAGCTGGTGGCCTCAGCCCTCGGGAGAGAAGCTGGGTTAGGCAGATTGCAGCCATTCTGGCTGAGTCGGTGATCCTCAGATTCAGTGTCTCAAAAGATGAAGTGGAGAGAGCTATTGAGAAAGACACCTGATGTCAACTTCCATACACACTGCACATGCACCTGCACACGCCTGTACACACACAAATATGCATGTATATGTAACGCGCGTGCGCACACACACACACACACACGCACACAGGCTAGGAGGCAGTTCCACTGCATGTGGTTGCTGCCTTTAAGATGTCTGTTGGGGGCATAGAGGACTGGGGAGGGGGTCTCAAATCCAGACAAAGCACCTTGGGTCTCAGAGAGAATATTCTCTAGAAGTGTGGTACCCTCGAGCACACTGGTCACTCAGAGGACCTCCCCATCCTGCAGAGCCAGCCACTCCAGAACTCACCTCAGTAATGGCTTCCTGGGCTCCAAATGCCAGAATCCCACACCCATCTGCCAGAGCCGGTCCCTCACCGTGCCAGCCTCACAGTGTTGACACACCTCACCCTCTAAGCGTCCCTCTTGCAGTGTCCCTCGGGGCCCAGGCCCAGGCCTCCCCTGCTTTGCACAGTGGTGGAGAACCGAGTCCAGCTCCGCACCACCAGGGAAGCCCAACCCCAGCCTTCCCCCTAAGACTAACCTTACCCAGCCTGGCACCAACTCCCTCTTTCCAACAGGACAGGAGCGTTTCCAGCGCAGCAGGGGACTGCCTTTTTGTAACTGGCGTCCTGGGACGCCAGTCTGAGAAGGTAGACAGTGTGGTGCTGGGTGTGGTTGGGAAATAGAGAAGAAGAGCATCCTTGGGGGTCCTGGATCAAGCCATACCTGAACCTTCATGGAGTTAGTAAATCTCCTCTCATCTTAAGGCAGGGCGAGTTGCATTGTCCTAACACTTTATCCAGTCAAAATGTCTTCACTGATAAACTGAAATTTCTGGTTAACATCCTCGTAAAACCAACTAGGCCTTGACAGTCAAGTCAAGGTTGCCAGGATTAACGCAGACTCGGAGCAGAAGGGCTGGATAGTTGCTTTAGGATCATCTCCTAGTGCTTTAGGACACACCGCGTGCTTTCCAGCTGTGAGACCTCGGACATGTCCCCCAGCCTCTCTGCAATGCTCTGCCTTCAAATGTCTGAGATCTATGTCAGGGTGCAGTCAGGTGATGTGCCTAAAGCATGAGGCACACAGTAGGTGCTCAATAAACGTATCCCGCCAATGTGGTTCACCTAGCAAAGCTTACAGAACAGGAGGACGTGTTAGTTGCCAGGGCTTCCCCCCTGGCGGAGACTGCCCCCAGTCTATTGCTTTCATCCAAGAAAGAAAAGGAACAGTCCTTTGAAGCCAAAGGAACCTGGATTTAAACCACACTTCTGCTCTGTGACGTTAAGCAAGTTGCTCAACCTCTCTGAGCCTTTTTCTTTTATCAGTTAACTGGGAAAGCCATTGCCTACCCCTTGAGATATAAGCATGTACACTGCCCCTAGCACAGTGTTCTGCAGGCCGGGTCGTTACTTACCAACCTTCTCCAAGGATCACTCAGATCTTCCTCAAGGAGTATTCCTCAAGACTGGGCTGGAGTCCAGCCCCCCTGGGCTCAGTCTCACCCACAACTCCATGTCTCCAACTTCCAGTCCGCCCCGATGACATCGGAGCCCTGTGTCCAGCTCTGACCTCCCTCCAGATGTCCTGAGAGCCTTCCAGGTGTCCTACGTCAGCACAAAGTCCTGGCTGCCATGGCCTCTTGGTTGGGATAGGGTCTGCCACCCTGACCTCCGTCTCTTGGTCATAGTGGGATGTGTCTGATCACGATGGGAGTTACAATCAAGAGCGGAATTCTCAGCCCTGGTGTCTTCTCCCTGGAGCCTGGAGCCATCTGCTTCTGGACTCAGAACCTTCTTAGACAGAACGGCCTTGCTCCATGAACCAGGCTTGGAAAACCCAGTCATTTGTGAGGCGTTCATCTTGATTGTTAGAGCCCCCTAGGATTTAAAAAGGCCACTTCCAGAGATTAACTCACGAGCCTCTGGCCTGATCCCTGCCTTCATCCAAAGATCTGGAGTGTGAATGGACTGTAGGGAGATGGCAGACTGGGAAGGAGGTGCCAGGCTAGAGGTGAGGGCATCTTACACAGGACCTCTCCCTTTATTCTTCATTGCTTCTTGGTCTCCGTGGGGTGAGCCATGCCGCTCCACCAAGCTCTGCCTGCTACACGCCTGGAACAATGGAGCAACTGACTAACTGGGACCAATGCCTCCGAAACCGGGAGCCAAAGTAAACCCTCCTCTTATAGATGGCTTTCTTGGGTGTCTGTCAGGGGCAAAAAGTGAACATACCAGAATGTGTCCACCTGGTGCACTAGAGATTTTTTTCTCACCACCCATCCAGGCTCAAGCTGGGCTTCCCCACTGCAGCCCACCCTCCACTCTTGCCGTCCAGAAGCCAATGGTGGGCGAGGAAGGAGTGGCGTTTCCTTGCCACTCATCGAACGCTGGAACTCTGAGGCCACTGTCAAGAACGGGGCTCCATGGCTGACCATGTCAGAGCCTGGAGGTTCACTTCCAGGGTAGGGGTAAGGAAAGGAGTGTTTCATGGTGTTCGTATCAGACACTCAATACATTCTCTTGTTGTACCCATCCGTTCAGTCACGTGTCTCCAAACTTGGGCCTTGGGGATAGTGTCTGCAGCCCAAGACACTAGATCAGAGACCCTTTGAAAACCAGGAAACTGATGGGCCTTTCTCTGCAAAGGTGCCCTTGCCAGTGACATTTGGCATACATTGTCAGGGCTTCCTAGCTCCCCTCGAGCTCAAGCATAGCTGTACTTCACAGATGGGAAACTGAGGAAAAGAGGAAGAGGTTTGTCCAAAGGTGGGCAATGTGTCTCTTTCTGCCAGACATCAGCCCATTACATGGAAGTACCAGCTCCAGTCCTGGCTGCGGGTCCAGAGCTGTGAGCTTAGCACCCCACATCGCTGCCACAGCTGTCACCCCATGCTTCGGGGTATAGTAAGGACGTAGTAGGTGCAAGCAACCCCTGTTCCCTTCTTCCCCTCTTCCTTTCCTTTCAAGCTTGGAGCAAAGTGTGGCTACCACCTGAGGTGATCATGGAAGGCTTCTTGCAAGAGGTGTGCCCTGCTTGGACCTCAGTGCTGGGTGCTGTAGGGAGGTAGGGACCAAGGGTTATTAATAGGTCTGGCTCAATAGGGCTGGATGGGGGTGAATGTGATACAGACACCCAGCACCATGGCTGGGGAGGACCTGACACCGGAAGGGGAGGGGGCCAGGGGCTGGGGGAGCGCCACCTCCCAAAATAGCCAGGACTGAAGACTATTTAAGTGGCTGTCCCACCACCAGTCTCATTTCCCAACAAGATCCCCCACTAGCCCAGCTTTTCTGTGCAGGCTCCGGCCACTGCCCATCCAAGGTAAGCGATAGCCTCTGGGGTTGGAGGATGGAGAAAGCTCAATCAGGCTAACTGGGAGGGATGGTCACATTGTTGCCTTTTCTCCAGATTCAAAGTGGAGGTTGCTGAGTGTGGGACTGAGGGGGTTCTCTACCTGCCTCTTGAGTGGCCTGGGCAAATCTTTCTCCCAAGATTAGACCTCAGCTCTCCATCTGTTGGGCCTAAGAGGCAGAGCCATACATCTGCATACTCTAGTGGCTCCATCAAAAGGGCCAAAGGGCAGAGGGGTGGGAGGCAAGCACATGGATGGGGAGTTGTTTGGCCGAGCTGACAACACCCATGCTTCGCTGAGGAGCTCTCAGGCCCAGAGAGGATGATCCAGTTGCTGAGGACTCAGCAACAGCGGAGGAGGGAGAAGGAGCAGGGGGTGTGAACTTTTATCACAGGAGCTACCATGGGACTCGATGCACTGGGTTTCGTAGGACTGAGACTGGGGCATGAGGAAGGACCTCTAAGAGATTGATAGCACACCACGTCAATGGGCCAGAGCTGACCCTGCTTGCCCACTGCCTTGACGGGGGTCTATAGGCACTGAGAGACTCCAGGCTCAGGATGGCACAAGAGTCTCCAGCTGGGGAAACAGATGCTGTAACTAGGCCACAGGGTAAGCAGAGTTTACTTCACTGGATGCTGAAATGACAACCCAGAAGCCTGGCACATTGGAGCAGGCAGTCCAGCTGGGAACAAGGGGCGGAGGCTGAGGCCACCGAGTCAACTGAGGCAGATGCCGTAGGAGCTAAGGGAGCTCAAGGGTCTAGGACAGCTGAGGGGTCCAGGGCAGGCCTCGTGCCCAGAGCTGTGAAGTCAGGGGCTTGAAGCCTAAGTCCCCTGAAAGCCAGCTGGCAGGCTCCTGCCCAAAGACGCTGACTCACCAGGAGGGGGCAGCTGGAGCCAGCCACTCCTAAGGTTTCCAGGAAGGGCAGCCTTCCAGGGCTCAACCAGGGGAGACAGTGTTGACAGAGAGTGTCAGGCAACTTGAGCTACTGGGCAGCTGGGCAGCTGTCCCTTGGTCCCCAATATCATCACCATCCCAGATGCCTCGGATCCCACACGGGGGTCCACTCACCTCCAACACAACACATGCAGACCAAAGCCCAGAGATAAAGGTTATAACTCAAGGTCATGCAGGGATGCAGCCTTAGCTCACAACTAGAACCCAGACCTCTGAACTCCTGGTACAGTTCTCACATACTTCAAAGGCTGCTAGTCACAGTCTGAATCTTTGGGAGACCGGAGGGAAGATGGCGCTGAACTCTGGTCCCATGAGATGGAAAGTGTCCTGGTTCCCAGATATGATGTTCTGATCACAAAACCTGGGTAGTCTAGAAAATGTGGTCTGATGGTACCACCCCTCACCCCAAACTTTCAACCAACTAGAAAGGTGGGTAGTTACTCCATGGAGCTTCCCCTAGCTTAGCCTCCTTAGGGAGGTCTTCGGGAGTTAGAAGGAAGACCACCCGGGTGTGGTGGCCCTGGAGACCAGAAAGTCTGAGAAAGGGGTCTTCTGACAGTTAAGCTGGCACCTTCCCCTCAGAAACCAAATCAAGTTTCAGAAAGTGCTGCCCTGGTCAGGTGAGGGACGGAGCAGCCCAGACAGAGCATCAGCACCAAGGTCTGTCCCGGTCTAGGCTACCTCCTCCCTGGGTCTTGTGGCTCAGGTTTCAAGACCTCAGCATTAAGATTTTTCGCAGCATAAATTTGCATCCAGGACAGAGGAGAGGAGGCTACTGGAGGCGTGGGGAGAGAATGAGTACAAGGCCAGGAAGGCCCCTGGGGTGGAGGCTGGTCAGCATCATTTTTCCCCAGCGAGAGGACATTATCCGAGATGCCCAGATCGGAGCCTCGCTGCCTCCCATATGCCCTTGACGGCAGGATAATTCTCCAGTCCCTGCTGGTGGTCCCTGAGATCAGGAGGTGGTCCCTGGCGGCGGGGATCCTGGTCCGAGCCCCCGGGATGCCGAGGACCCCTGGGCGTGCGGCCCGCTCGGTTTAGCGGCTCGGCGGGACTGAGCTGCTGAGCTGCGCGCGGAGCCGGGTGCCCCCTGGCGCGGAGCCAGGCCAGGCGGGCGTGCGCCTGGCGCGCGACACTGCAGCGCTGGTCATATGAGCAGAAAGGATGAGGAGAACACTTTTTAATCTTTTCGCACTTGCTCTGCCCGCTCAAACAGTTGCAGGATGTCGATGACAGACTTGCTCAGCGCTGAGGACATCAAGAAGGCGATAGGAGCCTTTGCTGGTGAGCAGTGCACTCCCCTGCCTGGCCCTGTCCCCTTGCCCTCTTCCCGCTCCTGGGGCATCCCGCATCCCTCTGTGAAGCCTCCCCAGTTTCTCCCGTCTACACTTCTACACTTCGGTCCTCATCCTCCGGGTTGGCTCCCTGGTCCTTTGCCTTCCAAGGGTTGCACTGGACTGGCTGTGCGCCCTGCCTGAGCCACACAAAGTTGAGGGCGCAGAAGGGTAGCCTCTCTGGGAGGACTCCCCGGGTCCAGGACCAAGCCCGACCGGGGTGGGAGAAGGAAGCTCTGGGATTCTGGGGGCAGGACCCAGACCTCTCTGAGAAGTGTAGAAGGGGCTGCAAACCGGGGCTGTCTCTTCAAGAGACCCCTTTCTTCCACCCCCATTCCCAATAAGACTTTTCCTGGAAGATAGCCCATTGGTGGAGATCCCCTCCCAGGACAGACCTGAGGGCACAGTGACCTTTCCGCAGCAGGCACCCAGCCCTGCCCAGCCAAGCGCATCACCCCCTTACTACCCCCCAGCTTCCAACCCTTTTAGGCAGTCCAGGAGAGGGGGGCCCACTCAGCTGTATGACCTCTACTCTGAGGGACTCCAGCTTAGATACTGTTCCTCTCACCCATGTAGGGAAACTGAGGCTGGGATAGGATGAAAGATGTAGAAGGCCACCCAGTCCAACACAATAAGGATGAGAACTGGGGTGGCCTCAGATCTCAGTGCCCCACCTTGGTGTGTCAGAGATGGACAAAGCAACTTTCCTTGCCCTCCAGCCCTGGGCTGAGGGGAGACCATGGTTCTTAAGAGCCTCTGTCAGTGGGGACACCCATCTGCTTGTTTGTTTGTTTGTTTGTTTGTTTTTTAGTCCCCCCCAGGCACACACAGGAAGCCCCCTTCCCCTCCCAGATCACTTTGATAACCCATTCACTGTGCCTCGAGCCACCTTGTCACCTTGAGAATAAAACTTAACTGAGCCTTTGGAAGTCCTTCATCCCACCCCCAGCCACTAGAATGGTCTCTGAGTCTGGGCAGGACTTCTGGGTCCTCCCCCCCCCCTTCCCACGATGTGACCTTGACAGAAATGTGTTGATCTTCTGACAACAGTATATGGCCGAGAGAGAAAGCTCCTCTTTTGCCCACCCTAGCATCCATTGCATGCCCAGGTGCAGCCCCCCTAGCCACCACCCAAACAGGCTTCATAGAAATACAGTTCTCTGGAGACCAAGAGTCTCTGTGAGGCTTCTCAGTGTATGTATGGAGGAGCCAAAAAGGTACGACCTTGGACAGAGCATCCTTTCCTAGCTGGGCTCCCTCTGCCCTCCTGTTCCCCACAACTGTGCAGGTGTCCTTTAACAAATGCTAGAACATCCCCTTCCCTGATTTTCCGGGTACCCTCCCGCATCCTTCTTTAACTTCCTCCTCCCCCCAAACAGCTGCAGACTCCTTCGACCACAAAAAGTTCTTCCAGATGGTGGGTCTGAAGAAAAAGAGCCAGGATGACGTGAAGAAGGTGTTCCATATTCTGGACAAAGACAAAAGTGGCTTCATCGAGGAGGATGAGCTGGGGTAAACTGAGGCCTGGGGGGGAGGAACCTGGTGCTAACTCCCCAAGTCACCATCCTTCTGTCTGTACCCCTCATAGTAAGCAGGCTTTCCTTTGTCCCTCCAGGTCAATATCCCAGGCACCAGGGAGAGATACCTCCTGCTTCTGGGAGGGTCAAACCCTCAGCTCAGAGTGCAGCTAACTAGGTTAAATTATAGCCACTTAATATCGCTAATGGAACGGAGTTACTTAATAATTTAATACCAATGAAGAGGCACTTATTTGGGCTGCCTCCCACCGCAGGCAAGGCAGGAGGCATTCTCCTTAGAGTGTCATTGATTTCCATATGTCTGAAAGGCACCTTCCCGATCTGGTCTGGAGACCCCACACCTCTGGACCAGAACTGCAGCTAAGCAACTTCTGGGCAAGCCAGGGAGGCAGAGCCAGCTCTGAGGCTTCAGGGTCCTTGGAGCAAAACACAGAGGAGAAGACAAACCCACATTAGCATAGAGCCCTCTGCCCCAGCCCGCCTCAACCACCTGGTCTGTATCTGATGACCCAGCTGCGCCTTCTGTTACTTTCCAGCCAACACTGCCTTGAATTTTGTGAGGAACAGGAGGAGGAAGGTGTTCAGAGATGCATGTTAAGTAGGAAATTCCTCAACCTATGCTATCTCTCCTCCAAACTTTATTCCAAGGGCATCTTCTTCTAGAACCTTCTCCCACCTACCTATCTATGCCTGACAAGAACATGTACATGCATGTACAGATGCATGCTAAGTGCTCCCTATTCTTCAGGTATCGCCATATCTAGAGCCCCTCCTAACTGCTCCCTGACCTGGGTAGGAGGCATGTGCTCCCCTCTGCCTCCTCCATTGGGGTATCCGTCACTCCATCACACAAGAGGTCTGTCTGTGAGGGCTTGCCCTCCTCCTCATTTGTGAAGATGACTTATTATAATCACCATGGTGACCCCAGTTTTTATATACTTATTGAATAAACAAAGGCAAGTGTCCCCTAAATTGGGGTCAACCTTGCACAGAGGGTCGTCATCTACCCCACACTGACCCACTAAGGGTCAGATCAGGCTACCTGGCCAGCCTAGCTGCACATGTGTCCACCACCACCCTCTGCCTATCCCAGCTTCCCCTGCTCTGCACAGATGCCAGCCCACCATCCAACGAAGTTCTGCAAGGTGACCTTGTCCTGAGTCCCTCCCATCTTCCCTTGTCTCCTCCAGGTCCATTCTGAAGGGCTTCTCCTCAGATGCCAGAGACTTGTCTGCTAAAGAAACGAAGACGCTGCTGGCCGCCGGAGACAAGGATGGGGATGGCAAGATTGGGGTTGAAGGTGGGTAGCTGTGACCGTGACTCTGGGAACACTGGGACTCTGGGGTGTGTGGCTGTTAAAGTTTTGGTCTGTTGAAAAGAAGAGGAGACAAGAAAAAAAAAGAAAAATAAAAAGAAAACTCATATGTCAGAGAGCTCCACTATACTGCCAAGCAGAGAAACTCTTCTCCCTCTCTCTCTCTCCATATATATATTTTTTTCCGAAATTTGAGCAACCCATGAAAAATGACTTTTTTCCCTCTTTCCTGCTGTGTGAGGACATGTGGGAGGGAGAACTGGAGATGTTCCCTGCTTTTTTTGCCTAGGTTCTGATCCAGGATCTGCCTACACTGGCTCTGTGACCTTGGGCAGTGTCTCTCCCTCTCTGAACCCGAGGCTCATGTCTGTAACCAGAGGAGACAGACCCACTGATCCCCCAAGGACCCTCAGGCTCTCGCAGTATCCAATTCCAGGGATGGAAATTCCTTATCTACTACCCTCCTCAGCATCTCATCCTGGTGTCCTGTAACCTCAGATAGGTTTTTGGCTTCATTCAAATACACCATCCCATCCTTGTAGGAGAGCCAGGAAAAAACAGCCAACCAGGATTCAGCTAGGAGTTAGGATGCCCCAGGGCCTTCTGCAGCTTTGCTCAGAGTCCAGGCACAGGCCTGGTGGCCCACTACCCCACATCCTTATTCAGTCAACCTGCCTGGCATCTATGGGGCACACCCCAGAAATGTTGATTCTCTTATGACACATTGCAGGTGGCCAAAAGGAGGATCACAGTCTTAGCCTGGTCCAGAGACCTTGGATGTAGGGTGTGGCAGGGATTTCCAACCTAGTGTGAATGTGTCTGAGCAACGTGCTCTGCCACCATTGGCTTGGATGGTAGCCTTTTTGGCCGACGTAAAAGAAAACTGTATTCCAGTGCCTCTGGGGTTCAGATCCCAGCCTTTCTAGGGGAGTCACATAATTATTGCGGGTCCCGGGGTTTTCATCTCTGGAGGAGTGATGATTCTTCTCTCATAGGGAACCCATGAAGATGTGGTTGGTATACTAATATGTAGAGTGCCTAGGACAGGAGCAAACACAGAGCACAGAACAAGTGCCTTTTGTGAGCCTGTTAACTAACGGAAAGGAAAATGGGGGGTAGATTGCACCTGCACTTTAAACCCCCAGGGTCTATTCGAGAACTGAAGCAAGTCCTTGGTAAATATCTGTTGCCTGAGGGGAAAGCCCAGACTCCACACTCCGCTTCCCTTCTGCTCCTCACCACCTGTGACCTTGGGCGCATCCCCAGTCTATACCTGGGTTCTCTTGCCTGGTTCATGGGGCACACAAGCTTATCCTGGGACCTGTAAGTGGTGTGGATACAAATTGTTTTGGGACAAGTATAAGATTCTGCAAGTACGTGGGAAATTATCAAGGAATTTTTAGTGGAGGCAAGAATAAAGATTCTCCTGAGTTTGAGTGCAGGGAGTGCCCTGGCTTCTTTTGGGTGGCAGAAAGGAGAGGCTGAGCAGAGAGCGTGGGGTGGGGGGGGGGGAGATCCACCTAGTGGCTTGACAGCTCTTAGTGATTCTAGTAACAGCTACTTTCATGCCCCCTTCTCATCAGCTCCACCCCAAGCCCTGGCTTCCACTACAACTCAACTTGCCCTCCATTTTTGAGATGTAGCTCAGAACCAGAGACAGGGTCTTCAAGCTGGCAGCTCCCAGGTAACCTAAATGAGGAGGAAAACCAGGGCATCCCTTGACCTGGTTCCCTCCTCCCACCCCTGCTGTCTGCCATACTTGGTCTTCAAGAGCCAACTAAACTCTTCCAAAAGACCCATAGGCAGCTCCCACGGAGCAGTGTGATGCCTAGCATCAGACGAAATAAAGATAATTAGGACAAAGGGACAGCAACATGTCCCGATGAGGAGCCCTTGAGCAGCAGCCCTGTAATCCTGAGCCGCAGCTTCATGGATAAAACACCCATGAAAACACGGGAGTACGGAAGGTAGCACCCAGTACTTAGTAAGTACCCAATGAATGGCAGTCATGAATTGTCCCTGTTAGCTACATTTCTGAGTATTGCCTTGTATATATACACACGCAAACAAATGATCCTGCAGGCTGAGTTTGTCTTAATGAAAAGCTTGAGACAGGAGATGTATTGGTTGCCAGACATGTTTGGATTTTGGAGTATTCAGATAGTGTGGCCACGACCCTAAAAGGGTTTCAGATTTCCAGATTGGGGTTAGGGACATTGTCTGTGCCAGGCAGCATGGAGGTACAGGGAGATAAGACTTGGAGTCCAAGAAGCTGGAATGCTACAGGTCGGGACTCAGCAAGCAGGGGCAGGTCCAGGCATGGTGTTGGCATCAGCAAAGGCACTGAGGCCAGAATGGTTCGGGCAGGTTTAGAAACAAGCCAGAGACTGGTTTGCCAGGAACGAGCAAGAACGACTCTCTAGGCCTCTAGCATGTCTCAGGCTGGAGCTGGACTCTGTGGTGTTATCTCATCTTCTCCTGGGATGACAGAGGACATGCATACAGAGGAGGCGTCTCAGAGAGGCCAAAGTCACTCTATGCTCAGGACTCAAGTTTCAACCCCAGTCGATCTGACAGCACAGTGAAGGCCTGGACCAAGTGTCCAGGGTCCTGAAAGGACAGGACAGCAGGGATAAAAGAGGGGACTAAGGTGGCATTGAGGGCCTAGTGAAGAGCCAGGTGCCCCTTCCCCTGTGTAACCCAACTCGAGAGGAAGGATTGAGGATGCCAAACAAGAGTGGCATGGAAGACAGAGCCTTTCTCTGGTGCCCAGAATGTTCTGTGGCCAGAGTCTTGAGCCCCACCTACCAGCCTGAGGTTGCTCCAACTTCTGTGGGACCCAAGCAAGTCACAGTGTCCCCCTGGCTTTAGGACCAAGGCTAGATCCCCATCCTGTCCCTGGGGCTCCTTTCCCTGCACGAAAGACTGTGAATCAGGACTTAGGCTCAGCTGTGCCCCTGAACCACGGCAGCAGTCGCTTTTGGCTTCCCACAGCCCTTCCTATGTGCCAGGCACTGTCCTCCGCCATCTTCTTATCTATCTGTGTGGTGGGTGCTGTCATAGCCCCACGTCAGAGGCAGGGCTAGTGAGGCTCAGAGGCAAGGTTTTGTTTGGCCCTTTGTGCCTAGGAGGAGAGGGATGGTCAAGAGGAGTGTTGAGCTCTGTTTGCTGGCAGCCTGTGCGGGGTGCTGCTTGCTTCCTGCCTTGAATGCTGTGGAAGTTTCGTAAACACCTAGCATAAGATGGTGTTAGGTGCTGACTTCCTGGCTTGCTTCTCTCCACCATCCTTGGGTGTCCCTAGAGCAGGGACTTCGCCTTCTTCTGTTCTTACCCCTAGCACCAACAACAGGGCCTGGTGCACAGTGGGAGAACAAGAGAAATTCGTTTAGTGAATGAATAAAAAAGAGAAGGGGGAAAAAAGGAATGAATGAGGGGATAAACAAGTGAAGGAATGAATGAGCAGATCAGTCAGTGAGGGAATGAGGGAACTGATGACTGTGTATATTGCAAGGCTGCAGGAAGGAACAGGCCTAACCCCAGCGTGTAGAGGGGCTCTGCATGCATGCAGGCTTTGGGACTTGTAGCCACAGGTACTCTGAGAGTGCAGAGCCAGTCATGGCCTCTGTCCCTAGCTCTGCTTGTCTCTCTGAGGAGACTCATATTTTACACAGTTCTCTAAGTGCCCAGCTGCAGGAAAAGAGAAGGAAGACACAGTTATAGCATCGCTCCTTCAGACTCTAGTATCTAGGGTAATTACTTCCAGGAAGTTTAAAGACATTTATAGATGTAATCGATAGCCAACGGCCACCCTAAAAGGCTGGGACCCAGCAGGGAAGACGGGAAACAGAAAAGGAGAGACAGGCCACAAAGAAGGGGGAAGGGCCCCACAGTCCACAGCTGTGGCCATGAGGGCCAGACACAGATGCACATGTGGCCGGGTCTCCTCCACTTCTCAGGCATGGGTCTCAGGCTGGAGCTGGTCCTTCTGCCTCTCACCCAGAAATGTTTGCATCCTGAATGGGACCCAAATACCCGAAGTTCTCACAAGTTACATAGTGATGCCGATGGTCCAGGGAATCACAAAGAGCTAGGGCTTTTCAGTCATCCTGGAAAACGAGGGCTGTTGCTACCCTCTTTTACAAGTGAAGCCCTGAAGCGTAAGATGTGATGTAGTACAGGGTCCCTCATGAGGGCTGAGCTTGGAGGTCCTACCAGGACCCTGTGCTGGCTTCCTCACTACAGCATGTGTCCCCAGCCTGGCTTTCCACACTCAGTGCACTAGGAACACGGAGAAGACAGACTGAGGTCAGCAGCCACCCCACTTCCTGTGTGTCAGGGCACTATAGGCAGGTCTCCCCAACTCAGCTCATTCAGAACTCACAGAGCTTCACAGCACAGCATAGCTTTGTTCTCTACATAGACAAGGAACCTGAGCCTCAGGGAGCACAGAAGGCTGCTTGGCTGTGAAGGCAAGCACGCTTCTCTTGCCCACCGAGTTTTAGATTGATCTGCACACCACAGGCCTGTGTGTGTGTGTGTGTGTGTGTGTGTATGCTCAGTTGGGCATCCTTCCCCCTTGTGACCTTGACTCCGTGACGGCTCTGCTTGCCTATGCTTTGTGCCAATTGCAACTAAAGCGCCTGTGTTCTGTGTTTCGCTCCTTCGGTTGAAAATGTAGCTGCTTTCATCGCAGAAACGGAGCCTTTCTGCTTTCTTCTGGCAAAATCCTTAGCAGCCTACTTGTGTGTATGGGGTGGGGGTTGATGGTCAGGTCATGATGGTCATGGGTGGTGAGAACCAGACCCTTTCTGTGCATAGACACTAATCCTGAGAACATCCTGGCTTTTCCACCTTCTGGACAACCATTCCCTCATCCATGAGGTTGGTGTAAAATACACAGCTCTCGGCCTTCTTGCTTTGACTTTTATCCCACCCTGGCCCTCCCTTTAGAAGGAATCAAATCCTAATCCACACAGAAATGAAACTGGGTGTGAGACTGGAGGGCAGGGAAGGCAGGAGACCCCTGCCTCACTGAGATTCCCACCTGTCTGCCCCTGTGGGACTGGATATGGGGGTGCTCATGAGGGCCAGCCCACAGACCTCAGGGAGACAGTGTCCGGTTATATCCCACTGCAGCCTCACAGCAGCTCCAGGAAGTCTAGGAGACAGGGGCCACATCCTCACTGAGAGATGTGGAAACTGAGGCCCAGTGAATGTTGAGGGCCAGAGTCACGGGGCTTGCATGCCCTTGGTGGGATGTGACCTAGGTCTTCTTTCCACAGGCTTCCTCCCTGAAGCTGAGCTGGGCTTTTGGAGTTATAAATGTTTCCATGCTTAGCAATCTGCTCCCCTATTCCCGGGTGGACTTCCACTAGCTCCGGCCTTATGCTGCGCTAGATAAGATGGAGCAAGGAGAGGATGCAGCGCTACTTACGTAACCCTCCTCTTGAAAAATGGAGCAGCAGTCAGGGCAGAACAAGACGTCCTCTCTCTGCTTATCCCTCTCCTTCCAAGGCTGAAGCTGCAGCTGGAGTCAGAGGCAAGGCAGAGACCCAGCCAGGCTTCAGTTAGCGTCCTCCCAGCTGGGACCCAGCCTCAGTTTCCCCATAAATAACACGAGGATCAGAGCTGTTGGGGACAAAATGGAATAAGATAGCTGGCAGTGTCTGGCAAAGAGCGAGTCCCCAGGACTGTTGATGCCACCTCCTTGTGGTTGCCTGGCTTGACCCCGAGTGACCCCGCCTCCTCCTTCCGCAGCAGGAGAAAGTGATCCTGTTTGCGGCACCTATCTATAAGAAACCGAGCCCTGGAGCTATTTCGAGGCGAGGTGAGGTGATGAACCGGGAGCCGGCCGGCCCTTGCTATGGTCATCAGAACAGAGGGAAGGCAGACCTTCCAGACGCTGACTCCATGAGTCTCAATTTCACTCGGGGCTGTCAGCCTTTGCTGGGCTCACCTGTCAAGAGCTTCTAAATTTGTCCGGTCCCCACAGCACCCAGGACTGGGGCAGCCCTAATTAGGCTAATTTCAGTTTCCTAAGGGACAGAGCAGAACGGCCGGCCGGCCCTCTGTTTGCTGCCTCCCTCCGGCCACATTCCCTTGTGTCTCCCTCTCTTTCTGATTGGACATCAGAAAGTGTCCTCAGAGGGACTGGGGGTGGGCTTCGGACTGCAGAGTAGTGCTGTTCCTGCATAACTTACAAGAGGGGAAAAAAAAAACGTTCTAGATTTTTCTAAAGGAACACTGTCCCTTGCACCTCATCAGCTACTGATTTAGTTGTACTTGTTCTGTGTGCCGGTGGCTCTCACCTACATCTCACAAAGTCTTTCTCATGACCTCGGGGGTGTCCCCATTTTACAGATGAGGAAGTTGAGGTGGGGTTCTCACTTGGATCATGTCAGGAGCTTGCACCGGGTTAGCTGCTGGCTGTTTGGGTTTCCTGGGTGCTCTGCTTCCATTGTGCTTGACCTTGGTTTGGGGGGTTGCTGGAGGAGGTAGTTACTCCACAGCTCCCCTGCCAGGTGTGCTGCGGAGATTCAAGGGAAGTGGCGCTAACAGTCAGCAGTCAACCTCCTCCTATGTGCCCAACCTCCTCCTGTGTGCCCAACCTCCTCCTGTGTGCCAAGCATCCTTGTGGACTTCCTCCATTGCTCTTCAGGAAAGCTGTGTGAGCTGGCATTATTCCCACTTCTCAGAGCAGAACACTGAGGTTCAGGGAGGCAGCATGGTGGCCCATGGCCACCTAGCCAGGAATAATGGAACGAGACACACAGGCCCTGGTCCAGGGTGGCTACAAGGTCATGGGCAGACGCCTTGGTGGAGACAGATGATGAAGACCCGCACTAGCCGTGGGATTGACAGTGACAGATGACGATGACAGGCCCCTTTGGCTGTGCCAGGTACCAATCAGGCGTCTGTGGGTTGGTCGGAGTGGCTTGAGGTATAGAAGCGGACTGATGAGAGCAGTTGCCAAGAGCCGAGAGCTTTCTCTGCAGCAGGCCTGTGAAGGGCAGCTTGGTGCTGGCTGGACTGGACAGCCCCGAGAAGCAGCTAGTCCCATGGGCTCCACTTTGAAGACGAGGAAACTGAGGCAGGAGAGTCTAGCCAAACCGACAAAGAAAGGGACTGTTGTTCCCTCTCCCCCTGCTTCCTCCAAACGCCGAGTTAAAACATTTTTCTGGAGGTTCTGAAAATGTCCCTGAAAAAAAAAAAAAAAAACAAGGACATTTTTTCAGCTGGGATTGGAGGGGTGACATCTGGTCCAGGGAACCCAGAGAATGGCGGAGCACAGGTCCCCCCTGCCCCACCTTCCCATATCCAATTCGCATCTGAGACCCTACCTTCAAATCTGTTGACCTAGACGTTCCCAAGTCTGTGTGTTTGTCATTTGCTTTTCTTTGGGGTGAGAGGAGATGTTTTAGAGGAGACCTTTGCCTGGAAAGCTTTAGTTAATTGGCAGTTCCTAAGAACGCCACCCCGAGGAAGACACGAACATCCTAAAGAGGTACAGTGGCCTTGTTTTATTCGTCTACGGTGCCCTGGTCAGGGTTCTGGGGGAGATAAAATTAGAATCCTGTGCTCCCTGCAAAAAGCCAAGCTTGGTGGCCTTAGGGACATCCTAGTTAATTCACAGAAGATCCTGGGATCTGATGTACTGGGCTTTTGGAAACCTCATGGGTCCAAAACATGCTATCAAGCTCCCCAAAGCATAGATTCCCACTCTGGTGAGCCCTCATCAATACCCCTAGTCTACTGCACCCCATCCTGGCTAGACTTCACCCAGTCCTGTGTAAATCACATCTGATCCCAACTCCTGGATAGGAGGTGAGCTCCTGAGGAGCAGTAAGGGGCCCATAAACCCTAATGTGATTATAAAGCCCAGCTTCCCTCTGATAGCCCCATGTGAGCAATACTAGGAGATTTTGTGTCTTTACAGAATCTGGGCCACTGGCCTGGTCAGTAGGGCCCACACAGGAACTTTATGAGGCCAGAGGACAAATTATAGCCCTACAGCTTACTTTCTATCCGACCCTGACTGCTTTGGCCCCCATTTCCCCATCTGTAAAATAGGAATCACCTGTGTACCCCCCAGGGCTTGCTGAACTCTGAGGAGGACTCATGGGCAATATCATACTTCATCCCTCATCCACTCATTCAACGTTCAATTATTCTCACCTGCGGGTTACTAGGCCAGGCTAGCCTCAAGGAAAGGGGTGAACCAGGGAGACAGTGCGGGAGATGGACAAAAATAAGCAAGAAGATAAGTGAGACCCTTTCACAGTGTGTGCTAAGACCCTGAAGTCAGTGAAAATGGGCTAACGCGACGGAGCCAGTGGTGGCGATATTTGAGCTGGGACATGTGTCACTCTATACCTAGGTTAAAGGAGGTCACAAATCTCCCCAGTAAAGAAGGAATCTGAGAGTGACTGTGGCCGGAATCCCATCTGCTGCTGTGACCATGTAAGAGCTAAACTCTAGGGCCTCAGCTTCCCCATCAGTAAAACGCAGGCAAGAATGTGTCTGTCCGCGGTAGCTCTAAGAATTCTGTGAGGCAATCCTCCCTAGATTCTGTCCATGTAGACGTTTGATGAATGTCTCACAGATACTCTACGTGGACACCACAGACAGTGGTGATAAGAGTTCGAACACTGAGATAAAGACAGCTCACAAGCACCACCCCTCCCTCAGAGCCTTCAGGCTCACTGGGCTCTTGGCTGAGAAGACAGGAGATTGACGCTTGGCCTGGGGGGAATTCTTTGAGTGTTCAGTGTTTATTTACTTGAGTTCCCATTAGTGCCTCTCATCACTCAACCCAAGAGCCTTTTGAGGTTTCAAGAGCTTCACCTGCATGGACCTTCAATGGCTCCCATCTTGAGTCCCAATGCAGACATTGCCTTAGGGACAAGAGGGTGTGGTGTCTATTTCTCAGATCAAAGGTCAGAAAAGTGAGAAGCCCAGGCTTCGTTCCCTCACAGAGCCGGGACTAGGGCAGCTGCACGGGATAGCTGATGTTGCTGTCGTCAATGTGAGTTTTTAAAATGTTATTTATATTTGCAGAACGCTGCAGATTCAGGAAGAGTCCCTTTGCCAGCTTCCCTGGGAGTTAACATTTATGTAACCTCAGTACAGGGATGACAAGTGAGGAGTGATGTACACAGACGTCCTGTGCACAGACTGGACAGACAGGGTAGACTTCAGGGGGCTCCCAGGATCCTTTGGTGGCCTTTTGAAGCTGCTTCACACTGGGTTTTCATCCATCACTTTTCCTCCCAGGACATTGGCCCTGTCTCCCTCCATAGGTACAGAAGGGACCGAAGCATACTAGGTCTGTTTCCAGGAAGGGCTCAAACCTCTCACTCTGTTTTCACGTCACTGCGCTGCATTGTCTAGGGGTGATAGGAATTGGCAGACCAGAATCCCAGGGGGTTCTCAGAGATGACAAATGGCACATTCCACAACGACTCTGACTTTTTGTGTCAAACAGCAGAGATGTGCAAAGAACCTGCTGGGCTCGGAGGAGCCTCCGTTTCCTCCCCTGCTGATTAGGTGTCCTGATAAACAATAAGGTGGCAGTCGGAGCTGAAGAAGATACTGTCCACGAGGTGTTGAAAACAGCTGGTGTGCGGTAGACACAGTCTCAGGTGCTAATAGTGTTCTTCTTCTTTTGCAGAGTTCTCCACTCTGGTGGCTGAAAGCTAAGTGGCGCTGACTGCCTGGGTCTCCCAACTCTCCACCCCCAACGCCCCATCTCAGTCCTTCTCGCGGCCCTCCTGAGTTTCTGTTCAGTTTGTTTATGTTATTTTTTACTCCCCCCATCCTCTATGGCCCTTGAATGACACCATTCTTCTGGAAAACGCTGGAGAAACAATAAAGGCTGTACCAATCGGACACCGCCCGTAGGGAGAACCCAGGCCTGGTAGGGTGTTGGTTTGGCAAGTTTTTCGAAGGCAGTGGGGATAGTCTAGAAAAGGTGTGGTGGATGGGAGGGCTGTGTCCCGTTGTTCCCTCCCTGTTTGATACTGATGCTCACACAGGCCACCTCATTCAGTCCTTGCACCTATCCCACAAGGGAGGTGGTGGAACTCCCATCTTAAAGACACAGAAACTTCATTTAAAGAGAGGAAGAGAAGCATTTGAGCCCATATATGATTACTTTATGTACCCGGACAGTCACCTTCACGAACCGCTAGATCAAAGGACTCAAATGACACTCCATCAATTGCTTTTGACTTTGCCGCGGGGAAAAAAAACCTAATGAGGGCAACTTTAGGAAAGAACGGTTTGTTTCGGCTCACTCCAGGGGTGCAGTCCATCACAGTGGGGATGTCAAGGCAGCAGGAATATATAGCAGGCCACACTGAATCGCATCACATATGCAAGCCGGGAAGCAGAAAGAGATGAATGTTGGTATCCAACTGGCTTTCTCCTTTTTATCCAGCCTGGGAGTTCAGCCCATTGGGTGATGCTGCCCACATTTAAGGTGGGTCTTCCTACTTCAGGCTAATCTACACACTTCCTCATGGGCATGCCAATAGATTTATTTCCTAGATCAGTGGTTCTCAATCTTCCTAATGCTGTGATCCTTTAATACAGTTCCTCATGTTGTGGGGACCCCCCGAACATAAACTTACTTTTATTGCTACTTCATAACTGTAATTTCACTACTGTTATGAGTTGTAATGTAAATACCTGTGTTCTGTGATGGTCTTAGGTGACCCCTATTAAAGGGTCATTCAACCCCCAATGGGATTGTGACCCACAGGTTGAGAACTGCTGCCCTAGATGATTCTAGGTCCCACCAAGTTGACAAGATGAACCATCACAAATACCCACAAAAGTGAGCCCCTCTAGGAACTGCCTCCCTTCCCGCTAAACTCGTGATTGGGTCAGCCCCTATTCCCAGGGCTGGCAGGACTCCCTAGCAGCTCAGAGCATGCACACAGCATGTGCATGCACACAACAAGACCAGCAGAAAGGGGCTCTTCCTTCCCCATCACCCACCCCAAAGGCCCAGATGCAGCTGCTCTGTTAGTCTCACTAACGTTTCAGGAGCACGTGTTTGCAGAGGCCTTTGCAGGACGCCGTTTGCAGCAGCCCTGGAAGGTGTGCACTGTCCCCAGATAGTTGAGGAGAGAAAGACTCAGGGAAGTTCAGTGTTTTTCTAAGGTCACACAGCACATAAGCAACAGAACCAGGACCCGAAGTCCCAAATCACCCCCCAGATCCTGTTACCCTCTATGAATATGTCTCAGTGGCCAGAAGGGCCCTGTGCAGACCACTTGTGGTCATGTGCATCCTCAAATATGAGGTTCAGCCACTCAGTTCATTCTTGTCAGAGAGGAGGGAAGGACCTCTTTGGAAGTCTGAAGCTAGGGTAGAGAGAGGCTGAGCAGGCAGACACAGCAGCACAGGAGCCCTGAACCATGGCAGGTGGCCCTGACAGAGGTTCCTTTAAGTGTCCTGTGTGGGAGGGAGGGGCTAGAACTTCCTCCCCTATGCTCTGTAGAATGGGAATGAGCAGGCTGCAGAGTGGTACCCAGACAGAGCAAGCAGGATAAGGCCTGGGAGGAGACCCAGAGCCACCTCGTGCAGATGTGCCCAGGCCCAGTCCTGCCTCAACAGCCAGCAAATGAACCAGAGGCAGAGCACATGGGAGTGCCACAGAGCACATGGGAATGCCGGGCGGCAGAGGGTAGACCAGTTAGTGTGAGTACACAGGCACACACGTGGGGACAATGTCAGGGCCAGGGCGGACCCAGATTTCCACGAGGTTCTCAGAGTTCTCTACCTTGAACACTGAGGTGGAAGCAGGGATGAAGACGAGGGAGCACCCTGTGCTAGACCGCAAGGAATGCAGGGCACTTCCAACAAGGGCGCTGTCTCCTCAAAGCTGTGCCCCCAGCCATTGTGACTTTGGGTTGACACTTTATATGCCAACACCTTTGCCATGTGGAGGTGGGCGGGCTCCTTCCGGCTCTGAGAGACGTTGGGGGGACTCTGGCAGTCCCTGGACCACTGCAGTGGCCTAGCTTGTTAGCTTGTCCCCTGCTTTTTCTCTCCTCCCACTACAGCTGCACACTTGGAGAAGATGGCATTTTCCAAAATGCAGGTCAGGCCACAGTGTTCAGCTAGAAATTGAAGGATTGCGCAATCTGTTGAGGAAACTGCAGCTCTGGGCACAGCTTCTGGCCTCAGAGTGGCCCAGCCTCCCCTGCACCTGCCTCCCTCAGCAGGGGCTCCACTTGGCTCTTCAGTTAGTCTAGATGGGACCCAGTTGGACCCTTTTGCTCCTGTTAGTACCCACTCCCCAACCACCTGTCTTGGCTTGAAGTAACTACCCTGACTGTTCCAGCAAGAGTCAGAATCTAGACCTTCCCCTGCAAGTGAAATGGGGATAGGAGAGTGTGTCCTATCCCTTCCTCACAGAGGCCATGTGATCCTCACAGGCAGGAAAGGCCTGTGGGTTCCCCACTAGAGCACAGGACTAACCCCGTTAAGATGCTGGGAGCCATCCACTGGGGTATGGGGGTGCCCTGGGGGCTCACTGAGCTCTGTGACTGTGTCAACCAAAAGAGGCCATGGGTTTGCCTAGCATGCATATCCAGCATCACATGCACAGAGTTTTAAAAGTAAAGGCAGAAGAACAGAGAAGAGTGGGGAGCTGGCCTCAAGCCTCTTGCTATCTCTTTTCCCATGAGGCCTCGTCCACAGAGATCTACTAACTCAGCAAGGAAAGGGGAGTGAAGAGGGAGCCTCCCCACTGAGCACACTCCCCTGCAGAGCCTGTCACTGGGCTACGAAGTCCCCCAGTCACCCAGCTAGGACACCTCCATCACCACCATTTTCACCCTCTCTGCATCCCCCCTCATATGGACAGGATCTACTCTCCTTTTCCTAAGCTCAGGGGAGCCTCCTGGTCCCCTCCACCCACTTCCATCAAGACTGAGCTGGGAGCAGGAAGGAGGGTATTGGACTGGGGAGGAGCCACCCCGCCAAGTGGCCTTTGCAGTATTACACCACATGTGGACAGTAAGGGGTGACAGTGTCCCCGGACAGGAGGCAGTTAGTGGGGACAAAGGAGCTGGGGTGGTCAGGAGGAAGAACAGAGGTGGACAAGGAGGGCTGGCAGAGCTGGCCGGGACTGCCCTGCACCAGGGGCTTGGAGATGGAACTGCAGCCGCACTGCTGGGGATGGAGGGGCTGATTTCCAAACCTGCCTCTTCCTCTGCACACCTACCACGTCCCAAGAGGCTTTGTGCTGCCACCCATCAGGTTCTGAACGCCAGTCCCTCCAGAGCTCCTGCTGAAATCCAATCAGCAGCTCAGGAGATTAAGAGATGGGGCCCTGGGAGCCGTGCCTTATAAATAGGCTCAAAGACTGGGGAAGAGGTTGTTGATAAAATACTCAGTGTGCAAACATGAGGACCTGAGCCTGATTCCCAGCACCTATATAAAAAACGTCAGATGTGCTGCTGTGCCTGTAACCCCAGCACTGGAGAGGCAGACACAGGAGGATCTCTGGGGCTGGTTCGCTAGCTATCCAGAAGCTATCCATGAGCTCCAGGTTCAGTGAGAGACTGTCTCAAAAAAAACCAACCAAACAACCAACCAAACAAACAAAACAAGAAAGAGAAGGGCTGGAGAGATAGCTCAGTGGTTAGGAGCACTGGTTGCTCCTCCAGAGGACCTGGGTTGGCTTTCCAGCGTACATACCGTGGCGCACCATCACCTGTAATTCCAGTTCCAGGGGATCTGGCCTCTGTGGGCACCAGACATGGAAGTAATGCATAGATACACATGCAGGCGAAACACCCAAACACATAAAATAAAAATAATAAGGCAGAAAGCAATGAGAAGACACACAGAGTCGACTTCTGGCCTCCCCTGCCACACCTGCACACACATACACTTGTACCTACACACATACATGCACACAGGAGCCCTTATACACAACACAACACAGCAAAACAGACTTGGTAAGACAGATGGTGAAAGGAGGGACCTGAACCCCAAAAGTTGCCCTCAGACCTCCACGTGTGCACCATGGCATGTGTGAGTACACTTACACACACATAAATAGATAAACGTAAAATCAAACTTAAGAGCTGTCCAAGAGCCTGCTGGTCCCTTCTCCACATGGAAGAGGCCTCATGCATGAAGCAGAGACCTCAGCCAACCCCCAGTGTGCCAGAATCCTGACCTTGGATTTCCAGCCTCGAGGACAGTGAGCAGCCCATCATCTCTGCCATGCCTAAGCTGCCAAGTGTAAAGTGTTTGCTAAAGCAGCTGAGATGGACCAAGACGCAGGCGCCCAAGAGCGAGTCTATTTTTCACATGAGAAAAGGAAGGTTCTGGGAAGTTGGGTAACTTCCCCAAACCACATAGCTAATACAACTGAAAATAGCAAGGCTTTTGTCGCTCATTCAACCACTGAACAGAAAAAA
>CABHPH010142069.1:0-28170 GCA_902168325.1 Peromyscus nudipes | reverse complement strand
TTTGGTTTGGTTTGGTTTTTTTGTTTGTTTGTTTGTTTTTGTTTGGTTTTGTGGCACTTATTTAAATCGATGTGGCATACTCTCAACATGGACCTAGCAATCTCCCCTTGAGTAAAATGGACTGATGGTTCATGGATGTAAGACCAAGTCCTTGACACAAAGAAGTGGTAGACTAAAAAGCAGTTGGAAAAGGTCCTGGGGAAGTTCTTTGCATCCCTGAATTTCAGGTTCCTTTGGGAATGTAGGCACGGCCTCCTTCTATAAATAGCATCTCTGAGGGGTGGGATTCTTGGTGACTCTGCTTTGATTGCACACCACTGCATTGGATTTTTAATCGCTTTATATTTCCTCATTGGAAAAAACAGCAAACACTCCGAGGTTAAAGAATAACAATAACACATTATTCGGGGTGAGGACTGGTGAGGTAAGGCTTCTACAAAGCAGGACACAGCAACATTCTGAGAATCACTCTCTCCTGCTCAGGCCAGAGACCTGGGAAGAAAAGAAACTGGAGCACAACATGGCCCTTGCTGCCCCTCAGCAAGGCCTTTTAGATAGTCAGGTCTTTCCTACACATTGCCAGCTTTCTCTGGGCACTGATGTACCCAAGAGCATCTCTCAGCTTTCCCATTCAAGAAAGCTTGTCCCTAAATCCTGAGTAAATCTGTGATTCCCCCTCATAGCCAGGCTTAGGTAGTTGGGAGTTAGCCTGCAAACCCATCACAATGAAACCAGAACAGTTTCCCTCACAGAGTGAGAGGCAGGGATAAGGTTAGCGCAATCATTCCAGAAAAGTCAAACATCAGATTCCACTATGAAATCTGAAATTCAGGCCCAGAAAGATGGTTTGTGGGTAAAGATGCCTACCACTGGCCGGGCAGTGGTGGGTCATGTCTTTAATCCCAGCACTCAGAAGGCAGAGGCAGGAGGATCTCTGTGAGTTCAAGGCCAGCCTGATCTACAAAGTAAGTTCCAGAACAGGCTCCAAAGCTACACAGAGAAACCCTGTCTTGAAAAACAAAACAAAAAACAAACCAACAAACAAAAAGATGTCTACCACTAAGCCTAACAACTGGAGTTGTTCAATCCCCAGAACCCACATAGTGGAAAGAGAAATGACTCCCCCGCTTGCCTTTTGACATTCACGTCCATGAGGTCCATAGCTCCACACCAAATAAACAAAATGTAATGTCTTCTTGAAAATAAAGTACAAAATTGTTTGCAACGTGTGAAGCCCATAGCAGATGCTCAATAAACAAGAGTGACTAGTACTGGGAAAAGTCAAATCTGGCCGTTGAGTCACTTGTGAGCGAGAAGGACTCACTAGTGCGGGTGTGAAAGCCATGGAGGCAGGGGAGGACAGAGGAGAGGACAGAAGACGAGTAGGTGGGGTGGTGCTGACCATGGACACACTGAAGGCTGAAAGGCAAGCGAGAGTTCAGTGCGAGCCGGGCGGTGGTGGCGCACGCCTTTAATTCCAGCACTCGGGAGGCAGAGCCAGGCGGATCTCTGTGAGTTCGAGGCCAGCCTGGTCTACAAAGCGAGATCCAGGACAGGCACCAAAGCTACACAGAGAAACTCTGTCTCGAAAAACCAAAAAAAAAAAAAAAAAAACAGAGTTCAATGCGGAGGGACAGAAGCCACAGGAGCTTAGAGCTGGGCACGCTCTGGGGTGGAGATTCTGAAAGGTTGCAAGACCAGGAAGAGGCCCTGAACAAAGGCCCAGCTTTGTCTTCCGAGACCATTTTGGCTGAGTCAATCTTGCTTCCTTAACAAAAAACAAAAAACAAAAAACCAGCAAACTTCCCATGTGGGAAGATATTGCCATATATTTCCCCAGCATTCACTTTAGTTGTTAAATAAATATTTAACCAAGCGGAAGCAGAGGCGACCTGGCAGTTTACACAGGAGGTATCACTTGGCAGGTGAGGGAAAGGGACCCCTCCTCCTCCACAACCCCACACCAATGCCCTGGCTTAAACAGACAGGTCGATGGTTGGTTGTGCTGGTTCTGAGAGCCAGGGGAAGCCACTCCTACACACATCCCACATTAGCTAAAGACCTCTTTAAACAGGAGTCCTTAGACAAAGATGCAGGGGAGCTCTTTGTAAACATTTTGACTGACTTACCTACCTCCAGCTTTAACACCAACACAACGGTGAGATCTAGTGGACTCGCCCTTAAGAACTCAGTCTGCAGCCCGCATAAGGAGGAATGCTTTCTAACCTGTGTCCCGCACTTTCTTCCAGGGAGGGAAACTAGTGTTCATTCCTGGACCTTCCCACTCCTTTTCTCTCTCCTTCTTGCAAGACCATGGGGCGCCTATCCTGGATGGGGGCCTAGACCTAAGTGTGGGTAGAATATACTGAGCATGCTCAGTTCCTCTCTTACTTCCTTGATGAGATACTTGATGGGATACTATGTATCTAATATACACCTAAAGATCCCAGCAGCCAGTCCTACCTAGTGAGGCTTAATCTGGCCACAGGAAGTTCTTCATTCCTTGACTCAGCGATACCAGATGGGGGTGAGCAGAGCCCTGTGCTCTGACTGAAGAAGAGGACATCACTACCATCAATGTCACCAAGCCTGCTGCTGCTGCTGGGTATCAGCCACCTACGAGCTGATGTTCAGCAGGCAAGTTCTTATACAGCAGTCCTCTGAGCTGTAAGCACCGCTTAAGCACTCACTTCTCAGCACTGGTAGCCAGGACTTATCATCACACCTCAGGTTCTAATGGGATGAAGGAAAATCACCCCTCCCTCCAGGGAATGGAAACCTTATGTAAAACACACACACACACACACACACACACACACACACACACACACAAAAAAAAAAAAAAAAAAAAAAAAAAACCAACTATGCAACAATCGCCTGGAGTGAAATCCAAGAGGTGAGGCTATCGTCGCTCATGTGGAAAAAAAGTACAACAAACTGTTTTCATATCCTTGTCTCTAATCCCATCCGGGAAGAGTGTCGAATTCCCACGAAGAACAGATAAGAGCCTTTCAAGAATGTCTTGGATTTGAGGCAACAGGGTCCATTTTTATCTCACATCCTTGTCCTTGAGAAATACAAATTTAATTAGAACGTAAGACTTGTAGATACTAAGAGTCTCCCTTGGAGTTGACTAGATCACACAAGTGAGCCTTAGTTAGGACTCATTTTTGTCTAGGTTAACTCAGACCTGTGAAAATCTCAGGGAGTGTTGCTCTGTACTTGAGGTTGTGACTGCAAATTACACACTGACCATAGACCATCACCCATATCCTAAGGCCCAGCGCTCGCCAGACCCCCAAGGTGGACTCACCCCAGTATGCCTCTCATTCGCAGGTGAGTAAAAAATCTTACAGAGGTCACAGAGCTGCTCATCTTGTGGGAAAAGGAAAGCCAAGCTCTATACCATGACCCATGGAATACCAAATGAAGGCCTGCTCTTCCAAACTGATCTAACAGCTGCCATCGCCAGCCCCTCAGGAAAGTCCTGGCCTTGAAATAACTTTTCTCAGTCTATTTGTTCAGGAACTTTCTCAGGTTAAAGGAATGCTAGTCCCAAACCACACCTACAAATACTTCCAGACTGTTTCTTAAACTGGTGGCTGATTTGAGGATTGTGTCAATGGGGCAAGTGAGAATCAGGCAAATTTGCTTGCTGGGTCAGCAACCAGCAAAACCTGTCATGTACCAGAGGCATAAATTGTGAACACAAGTAATCCTTCAAAGCAAAACATCCATGAGACTTATGGAGAAGGTCTATATTTCAGACAGACCCTGCCACCTACAGAGTGACCTTGGGTAAACTGCCAACCTTACTTGCCTGACTTAAAAACAGAGGGCCAAGGAAAGAAAAGAAATCCATTTCATTTGATTAGTTGGAAAATTAAAGTTAATATTGCGCATGAAGTAATTCCTTAAGCCGAAAGAAATGCCCTATACAAATGGAGAGATTTAATTATAATTATTTGCGCTCAGCTACTTGGCTAGGAGTTTGTGTAGAGTTTTAATCACCAAGTGGGGTTTGGGGATAGCGAAAGCAGAGCTAGAGTTGTATAGTGGCATCAGGATTAAGGACAAAGCCAGAGCTTCCAGATACCAGGTTCAAATCCTGACTTTCCCTCTTGATTGTCTATAGGCACACAAGACACTCTTTGTGCCTCAGTTTCCTTATGTAGAAAATAGCAATCCTATGGAAAATAACAATTCAATTCAATAGAGTGACAAATTATTGCTTCTTTCATAGGGTTCCCTGGAAACCATATAAGTTAAAATACTAAAAGGACCCAGAGGTCTGGGGTGCAGCTCAGCAGGAGAGCTGATAACAAGCTCAAGGCCCTGAGTTCAATCCCTAACAACAAAACAAACACACACAAATGCGTGCAACACAGCATTCTAGATGTGCAGACTTCTACAACCGCCAGGATTTTCATCAAGCAGGCAAAATGGGATTAATACTTAGAGGTCTGTACTACAAAACAAAGTGGCGGCCGCAGAGAGAAAGAGGCACGGTCACAGGTGAGCTTCCTGTCAAAGGCATCCCTAAGTCTCTGGGGCACTTGTGGGAGAAGGAAGTAAACAGTCAGGCTCCAGGAAAATCCTGTTTCTTTCCTCCCGTTCTGCTTCTAGGTGCCAGGTACCACTCAAAGCTTCTCTTTGCTCACCATCACCTAGAGGCCCGCTTCACTCCACAGTGAATTCCCATCTAAGGACCCAAAACAACCCTGAATGAGTCCTGCAGAGCAGAGCAGCTAGTTAGGGCTGGAGGGGAAAATGTCAGAGAAACTGTCTTGATGTCTGTCTGTCCTTCCATGTAGGGACAGCACAGCTACTTTCAACATCCAGGTGACATCAAAAAGGGATATCATAGGGCAAGAGCACAAGGGTGTTGGAAGCAGACAAAATCCTGCCCCGCCTCCGGCTGGCCAAACACGCATGTGATATCTATGTGGTACTGGGCTACGCATTTTCCCTAATTAGTTCAGAGGGCTCCCAATCCGCCTGAGAAGGAGGCCGTGTCCTCTTTGCCCTTCACCCTCCAACCTCCTGACAATTCACGTTTTCTACCCCTGTGCCTCCATGACACTTCCCCACATCCTTTAGAATTCTCCTGTGAGACAGATGGCTGGCGTCTAGCGATAATGGGTCTGTGCATTGGTACAACTCCCCACACCTCGAGGACATGGAAACAGGGTACATGTGACAATCCAAACATCTGAGTTCAAAGCCCAGATCCCTATTTTATCATCACGTGAGTTTGGCTGCAACACCAACCTCTCAGGGTCTGAGTTTCCTCTGTCTGTGAAGAGACTTGAAAGGTCCATCCTCTAATGCCGCTGAAACACAGAAGTCTAATTGTATGGTGACATGGGACATACAGTGGGTGCTCAAAATGCTTAGGACTCTTCTCCTCCCTCTCTCTGAGGCAATGATAATGTTTTACTTCTCTGACACTGCACCTCACATATAATAAACATATAGTAAATATGAATCGAAATAGACTGGACAATATGCTTTCCTGTTGAAAAGCAAAAACCAAACTCCACCTTGTCTTCAGAACTTCCTTATCACCCCTTCCCCTCCTGGTACATCATTACTCTTCTTTCTTCCGGTAACGTGAATATCCTTTTGGTACTCCGAATCTTTGAATGGCCACCAGAGCCAAATGCCAGAGAGGGGTTGCTCCTCTCCAAAGAGCTAAAGGTTCTGTGAGGAAGGGGAGCCTTTGTTTTAAAAGCACTGTGGAATCTCCTCCTGTGGGAAGCCTACAGTGACCTAAGACCCACTCAGATCCAGAGTGTCCACATGTTCCCTGTAAAACCAAGCACTTCTGGACCCTCCAGGAGACCTCGAGAGTGATGCTCTAGGAGTCTCGGCTGTGTTTCCTGCAGAACAATTGTTGACTGGGAGCCCAACTTTCAACTTCCTCCAGGAAGCCCAGGATCCCCATGGCAGCTAGCAGCTTTCCACTTCCAGGTCATGGTGTCTTTGGGTGCTTTCTATCCAAGTATTCTTTCATTCTCAAAAAACCACCTGCAGGCTGGGTGCTAATGTAACCGCCGTTTTACAGACAAGGAAATTGCGAGACGACAAGAAACTGGTTAGGGTCTCACTCTGAAATGTCCCCCAAAGGCTCATGCTTTGAATGGTCAGTCCCTAGTTGTGGTGTTGTTTAGGAGGTGGAGCCTGGCTGCTGGAAGCATGTTACCAGGGATGGCTTTAGAAGGTCCTGACCTGCTGTGATTCCTACTCTGTACCCTCTCCATGTCATGCCCCTACCACCATGGACAGAGCTGGTGGACCCACCTCCTCCTCCACGACAGGCTGAAATCCCTCTGACATTGGAAATCAAAACAGCCCTTTCCTTCCATAAACTGTCTCTTTAAGGCGTTTGGTCACAACACCACAAATATGGCTAACATATAACCAAGTAATCTCAGTCTATCTCCATTATGCCAGGTCGCCTCTCTAAACGGCTATCAAAGAAGGCCCACTCTGTATGCACATTCTTGAAAAAACAAACAGCCTAGACTGATTGATCTTTGAGGCTACTTTTTTTTTTTAAATAAGAAAAAAAAAAACAACTTTGGGTCCATGGAAAAGTGGGGGAGGACAGACATTATGGGGTTTGGCTTATCAGTGTTTAATAACAGTTTCTGGATCAAAACTCTGTAGAACCTTATTTATGGACAGACAGTTACTGTGAAGCAGGGCCTTTTTATACAACCTTTTCATCTGAGGATGTTGTAGCCTTCTGCTGCGTTTCTGTTAGTGAGAGATGGGGTGTGAAATTTACTGGGTCTGCCAAGATTATCCCATTAAATTATCTGCTCTCTTCCAATGTAGTTCACTCAAGAGCAACAGCTTGAGCCGTGGAACCCATGGATGTCCAAGCTGGGTGTTCTGGGGGCAGTGTCGGGGCAAGGAAAGGGGTCAGGTGGTGGGACATCACGATGACATCAGATCCATCGCGATTCATTGCCTTACCAAAATAAAGTGGATGCCACAATTATCCCGTTCCTAAACAAACTGAAAACCCCAACCAAGCTCACTGCAACAAAGAGCAAGCCTTTTCCCTGCTGTTTATTTTTATTTTGTATTCGTTAGCTTTGGAGATATTCCTGGCATGCAAGTCAGGCTCCATGTAACAAGCAGCTGCATTTAGTTAAAGGGTTTCAAAGCAGTCCCCTCACCCTTCCCCCTCCAATCGTAGAACTTTCTCGGAGTCCTAGAAGACTGTTCCTTTCTCTTCCTGCACGTCCAGAGACCCATCTCTCCTGCGATAACCCAGGGATTCCGTGAAGCCAGGCCCAGAACACCCTGTTTGAGAAAGAGCCTGGAAGAGTCAAGGTGTTGTGTTTTTTTGTTTTGTTTTGTTTTTTTCCAGCTACAGCTGGACCTGCCTGGATCATCAGCTCCTCACTTGGACCCTGAGCTGACAGTTAGATCCCCTTCTGGATAGCACTCTGATAAATCAACCGTCCTCTGCTTCCACCCCTGGTAATGCACTGAAATGCGAATGCACACATACTCCATCAAAAGACGTCTCATCGAGAGCCGGGAGGAACTGCCAGACACACTCCTCACACTGCAGCAAAGTGGCACTACTGCACTCCGAAAATGCAATTCTTTTAGACCAAGAGGCCCTGACCATCCCCAGTGCTTTCAGGCTAACAGCAAGACTGGTGGGGGCAGTGCTGCACCGCAGGAAAGATGGGATTGACTAGCTCCCATCCTTTCTTACACCCTCTAGGTGATGGCAAAGAAAACATCTTTGCACTGCCCTTAAAAACCACCTCTGCCCCAGGCATTAAAAGAAGGCAAGTGTAAGAACTAAACCAGGAGGGACTATGTAGGACACAGGTCAGTTGTGATAACAACACCAACTCTCAGGGCTTACAGGCCCAGCAAAGCTACCCCCTGGCCATGTGACCTTGAGAAAGCAAATTAACATCTCCGTGCCTCACCTGACCCATCTGTACAATGAACTAGTGTGTACTGTCGCCTTCACAGGGTGATTGTGAGAGTTCTGAAGGTTAATACCTAATAAGACTTAAAACAGGAACTAACCCCATCAAACGGATTGCGCCAAGTGTCTGTGAAATTAATTACAGAAGCAGGAGCATCTCAGAATGCTTGGGTTCAAGAGATGCATGCTTAGCTGAGGTCTCAAGACTTTAGACCATTCATCTGCTTCTCCTAGGCCCAATTACCAGCCCATCTTACAAGAAGGAATATGAGACACGAAAGAGAGAAACTCCATAAAGTAGCTGATCTGGGATGAGGCCAAATACCTACCATCAACACTCTACTCCTTTTAACCTCCTCAAGAAGGCAGCTCAGTGCCCAGGCATCCCTTGCTAGAAGTCAGTAACCACTATCTTTCTAGTGTTGCCATTTCTTGGAAAATCTGATTATAATATAAGCCTATGCCTATCAACATATATGCAAAATATTGTATATTATTTCTGGAGGGTTGAACATCCTGAATTTCCTGTAGTTATCCTTAGTTAATTTCAATATAGGTACTTCTAGGCTGGAGGCTCTTCTCTAGTAGTTGACATTCATGGCTTTATTTAAATCTCATAAAACTCTTATAAGTCTCAGGAAGCTTAATCACCATGCCCATGATATGAAAGGGACTATTCAAACCCAGGTCTGTCAAATGCCAAAGCCTGAGTTACAGCCATTAAGCTCTGCTATCAGGTCCCTCTGATACTACTCTGTGTAGCAGAAGATGGGAAATGAAAAGGAGTACTCTCTGACTATTGGGCTGTGTTGTTAACTAAGTAAAGGAAATAATAGTATGTACGACGAAAAGCCTTCTCTCTCCTCCACTCACTCAGCCAAACTGTGGCCCCTTTAATACATCTGTGTATGTGCACAGTCCATTTCTCTGCAAATAGACATTTATATCAATGTAAATACAGTTTGAAAGTATCACTTCTTCAGACTGTTCTGTGTACATTTCTTAAACATCTGAAATTAGGTGCTTGTCACCAAACCACAGGCAAAATGTTCCTTTGGATGCAAGTGGCATGGATTTAGAAACATTTTAAAAGTTTTCTTTGGAGACTATTTTAACATGCAGAAGACAATATAACAGATCAAAACTGAGTTTTTGAAAGAATCTTGGTTTTGGGGAGATGACTCAGTTAAAAAAAAAAGTGCCTGGCATGCAAACATGAGAACCCCACCTCAGATCCACAGCCTTCAGGCAAAAGCTGGATGTGTACATGTAACCCTAGGTATAGACAAAGCAGAACCCTAGAACTCATTGGCCATCCAGCCTAGCTGGGTAGATGACCTCTAGGTTGAGTGAGAGGTTATGTTTCAAAAAACAAGGTGGAAATTGAAGAAGAAACTCAACACTGACCTCTGGCTTCATATGAACATCCACATGCATGCATATGCATGTGCACACACCCAGAGAAACACACACACACACACACACACACACACACACACACACACACACATATATATATATATATATATATATATATACACCCTACACCATACACTTACATACAGAAGTAAAATAGAACAACCCCTAAGTATTAAATAATAACTCCAGGCATTAGAGGAGCAAAAGAGCCTACTATATTTTCCAATAAAATAAATCACTAATAAGTGAACCCTGCCAGAGGCAGTCTGGCCACACCCCCCACTTTTCCTGCCTCTGTGGTGCCCCCTAGCCATCAAGGTCAGATTTTTTAAGTATCCCTAATAAAAGCTGAGGCTAACTGACTTGGGCCTTCAATGTATTCATTCATCAACAAAGCTGACAGGCTCATGGCCCTCAGGAGACTACTATTCTAACTGTAGTAGGGACAGACACCTACTGATATGCAATTGAAGACTTAGCAAATAATAACACTCTTGGGACATCTCCCTCTGGCTTCAAGCAGCCAAAACACAAAATGAGTAGGATTCTAGGTCTAGGTTCCAATGACCTAGAGCTCTTCCTATAGGAGTTCAGCTTTGGACAGGCCAGAAACTATGCATATAAAGGCTTTCTCCTCCTTGCCAATCAAATAGGAAAGTGATGGGAGAAATACTGATCCACCCTTTTTTCTTTTCTTTTCTTTCTTTCTTTTTTTCTTTCTTTTTGTTTTTACAACTTAATAGATAAAATATATCTCCCCCTTAAGCTAACATCCTGAGCCACTGGCATGGTTGCCTTAGTAACCTCAGGCCAGAATAGAGGTCAAGACTTTACAAAAAATGAAAAGGGATTTAAGAGATGGTTTGATGGCAACAGGTTTGAGCTCATCATTAGAAAATAGAATCGGAATAGGTAAAATTAACTTTCTAACATTTGAAAGCCAACAGTGAAAGGCAGGGGAATTTGGGTAGCTGCTGATAACAGTATAGTTTTACACTCAAAAATTCATTGCATGGACGGTTATTTAAAAGCAGATGACCAAAAAAGGTGAACAATCCTATGTCCCCACCCCACCCCATCCCCACCAGCAGAGGCAGTGACCTAAAAAATACTGGCTATTGAAAGGTTAAATACAAAAGGAGTCCACGGGAATGATGGAATTAATCACGGCCCCATGCCAGGAACCCAACCTTACTTAGGTAGAACCACCCTAGTTGTGCTGGACCATAGACTTCAGGAGAATGTTTATATCAGGTCAGCAGCACGGCCCATTTTCTACTTTTCCTCCAGGTGTGATGGCACAGAGCCAGATGTTTGGCATCACCAAGCAAAACATCCATGAGACCAAACTGTTTACATTTCATCAGGGTTTCCCTCAAGAAATCCCTGCTGATGCGCATCTTAATGACAATTAGAAACTGTATTCACACACACACACACACACACACACACACACACACACACACACACACACCCGTGGAGCTTTGAGATTAGCGCAACCACACTTCAGAACTCCGCTCAGGGAGTGCGGCTCCAATCCCAAAGTCATCTCCAGGAGATCCAAATCCGCACCCAGCTTCCTTGCGGAGCACTCTGTACCAAGAAAGTCACCCCTAACCTCTAGTAAAGACGAATTCGGCAGCCAGTCAGTGAATGGATCTTTTCCCAGCTGTTAAGTAAACTGGACTCTTCTCTAACTGGCCGAGAGATGAATGATAAAAGAAGCTTGAGGCTGGAAGTGGGGGCGGGAAGAGTCCAGGGGCTCCAACACCCCCTCAAGGGATGCATGTTAAAAGTGAGGCCCAAGACCCCGGAGACTTTAATCAACTTTCCCCCTCCAACCTCCAAAGAATGAATTGGTTGTCTCCACTGGCACAGCAGGCTCTTCCCTCTCATTGTGTACCGGCTCAGACCCAGCAAGGATCCAAGCTTCCCGCAGGGAACTAAGACGCTCTGGCTGACGGGGGAGTTTTTCTCTAAGTGTTGCCATTATCTCTGGAGATGACCAAAATCAAGTATGCATTAGCTGGCTCCCCCCTTTTCTGCCTTGAATCACACAATCACACACAGAGAGACACACGTGCACACCCAGAAACACTTTGGGGCAGTGGGCCTCCTCTGCATACTTCGCACAAAGTGGCAGTGGCGGAGCGTTTTGGCCCGCAGGGTGACCCTCTGGAGGGCGGGAGGCTACGAACGCCAAGCTGTGGAGATGTGAAGCCAAGGAAGTCCCCGGGAGCACAGGACTTTTGTTTGATCGGGTTCGCGGACAGCCTGGGCTCAGTCGGAAACACCACTGAAAATGCAAACTCCCTCCAGGACAGAGAAGTAGATAAACTGGACCCTAGCTGGGGTGCGCTAGGAATCGAGGGAGAGATAGACAGAGGACCAGCATCACCCTCAAGACCCCTCCAAGTCCTTCTATACTTCCTGTCAGCGCTGACAACCGTGGCTGACACCGAGGACCAGGACCCTAGCACATCCCAGCCCACAGCCGAGCTTCAGGGCCAGTCCTTGCTGGCCTCCTGCCGGCGGCCCGTGCTGGCGGCGGCCAAATGCCCCGTTCCCGGGTGAGAGAGGCGCTTGCCGGCCACCCAGCTCTGCGGGATAGACGGTGGAACCGACGAGCGGGCGCCGCTTACCTTGGGCAGCAGCCCCGCGTGCGGCCAGCAGCAGTGCGGTCAGCAGCGCCAGCGGTGGCGGGCGCGTCCCGCGGTGGCGCGGCCGGTGCATTCCTCCTTCCGTGGTGGCGGCGGCGGTGGCTCCCTGTCGGCGCGCAGAACATCCACGGGTTCGCCCTGGGCTCCTGGCCACCTCGTCCCGCCCGCAGGCACTCGCAGGATACCGGAGGACCTTTGCAAAGCTCTTTGTCCCTCTGACCTGCTCCCTCGCCTCCGCCTGGCCGCCTCGGACCCGGGAGCTCTGCTTCTCCGGGTACTCGGAAGCAGCCCCGCCTTGGCCGGCCGTTCAGTCCCAGGCTGTCTTGATCGCTCTAGCGCACCGTGTGTCCCCGGCTGGGACTCCAGAAGAGCGTGCCCGGTGCCTGAGACTGCGGGCTCTAGGCTCACTGGGCAGCGGCTCTTCCAGCTCTCCGAGATCGCTCTTCTCGCCAAACTTGTCACTTTCAACCAACTCTACGACCCAGCGCCCCAACCCGGACCAATGGCAGAGGCGGGCCTAGGCCAGGGTCCCAGCGCCCTCTGCTGCCGCCTCCTGGACCCGCACCCTCCAGTGCATCCCAGAAAGCAGCCACTGCACCTCCGGCATGCCCAACATCCTTCCCCTCCCCCACGTGCTTGGGACCAGCCACTGATGTTGACTGGACCCTCGAGGCCTTTAGACAGAGAAAGACGTTGGGGGCTCCCAGCCCAATGTGTGGCTGGATGACTTAGGAGACCCAGATTTTAACCGTCTTGCTCTGCCACTGTTTGACTATGACCCTTGGTGAGGGAGCATGTACATGCTATACAATGCCCCTTTGATTTCTTCCTTCCCAAGAGTTGTTGAAGAGGGAGTCCTGATACAGTGACTCGTGGTCCTTTTGTTTTTTAATTCCTAGCCTCTCACTACATTTACATCCTGGTCATCTGTTCTGCTTCTTTGGGGATATTAACAGAAGATTCCTCTGGGTCCTTTATGGTCACTGTCCCCTGGTCTCCTGAAATATGAACTCTGCCTTCCAAATATGAACATAGAGTACTACATCAATTTGATCTTTTTTATACTTGTTTTGTCGCAGAGGTGTTCTGTTTCTTTGTGTTTCTCTTGCTCTGCTGTGGGCTAGGTGAGTCTTTAAACCTCCTAGTTACCATGTTTTTATCCTTTTCTTCTGGTCTGCCACTTATTAATTTTGTAATTCATAAATGTTCTTAGTGTTTCCCTGCAGAGAACACCCTCGGTCACATCAAAAGAGCACCCGCTGCGTGCCAGGCTCTGCCTTAGGTTCCAAGGATGCAAGAGTAACTAAGGGCCCCAATCCGTGTTGTCCCCCAGAACACAAAGACGCTCAGAACCTGTCAGTGATCACCTGGCCACTTACTAAGTACCTCCTGCTTGCCTGGTGCTTTATGTGCACTGAGACTTTTCAAAGGGCATTAAAACTGCATGCTACTTTGCTTCATTAAATATATTACTTCCCATATTACCGTTTTAGAAACTGGTATGCAGAAAGAAAGTGAATGGCTTCTCCACACTCCCTATGGACTATGAACGGCAAAGCCAACACCCAGACCCATTCCCATGAGGAGACTAAAAGATCTTAACCGAAGCCTGGCGTGTTATAATCTCTCTGTAAATGGGGTTAAGGTGGATCACTACTGTAGGAGCCTCCTGGACTCAGCTTTAAGACTTTATAAAGAGCTGTTGTCACTTCCTGCTGAATAAGAATTCTGTTTTGATTGTGTAAGTGTCCTGGATGCTTATACAACAATTGGAAGACAATGAGAGCTTGGTCTGAGAACAAGAATTAGACCACCATTGAGAGAATTTTTTTTTTAAACTAATAATTAGTTTCTTGTCTTATTTGTCCTATGGGCTTCCTATGCTCCCTGGAAAGCAGGCCTCAGAAAGCAGAAACATGGAGAATAAGCAATGTAGATCCCAGCAGGTCACAGACTCTAAACTTCCAGCCTGGTGCCTTCAGGCAGGTGAACAACCAGCCCATGTGGGACAAATAAACACCTATTCTTCACTAAGACTTGAGGGCAAGAGCCTGCCCGGTTGCCTTAATAGTTTTCCCTCTTTCTGTGAGTCTGACCTGAGGTCAGGGAGTGATAGACAGATGGGCCTTTGGGTCAGCCAGTTCACCCCCGCAAATTGGTTTGTCCTCCGAGTCTTACCGCTTGTGACCCACTCAGTTCTGTCTCAATTATCTCTAGGCACTTGCCTGGGGAACTTACTGCATGAGGTTCTCTTGTTGGGAGAGTGTCTTTGATGGGTGGCTGGAGTACGCTGTGACCCAGGAATCAAAGGGAACTCAGTTATGCACAGTGCAGGTGGCCCTCCCTCCATCTACAGTGCAACAAGCCAGCCTGCAGACAAGGACCCTTCCCTGTCCACTCAGCCTGCCCCTAGTCCCCCACCAGGCTGGGTATCTTAGGTAACAGACAGCTGCCACTGCTGAGTATACAGAACTTAATGGCACTTTTATCAGTAGTTAAACCTTCCAGGAACTTAATCACAGAATCATAGACATGAGGAATGTGAGAGCTGGGAAAGGCCTTGGAACTTAACTAGTACACCCTCCAGGGCATTTTTATATAAGAGAGCCATGGAGAGGTAAAAGTTCCCCGCTCAAAGTCACAAAGCTAGCCAAAACTATCACTGGAGCCCAGACCAACCAGTCCGAGGCTGTACTTAAGCCCATATCAGTCTCCCTCTAATCTAAGCACCCTGCCTCGCATCCTGTGGCAGGTTAGGAGAAAGGCTTCGAGCAATTGAAATGTCTCTCTCACAGGCCTCCGCTGACCCTGCCCTCGCCTTTGCCAAGCCAGTATTGACACAAGCAGATCAGAGAACACACAGTCTCCTCACTGGGCTCCCAGCTCATGCTCTGATCCCGAGGCTGCTGATACCCAGGGAGGCAGTCCTCTGCCCTGGGCTCCCTGTCTCTAGCTCTCTACAGCTCAGATTATCACCACTGTGGATACTCAAAATATAGCCACAAGCAGGGTCGGGTGCCACAGGAAGTACACTTAAAAAAAAAAAAAAAAAAAAAAAACAGGTATCTTTCATTTTATGACATTACTGAATAAGAGACCCTTGTGGTGCATTTTCTTGGTTTAGTCAGGAATATAACACAAACTTTTCTTCTTAGAGCAAGTATGCAGTAGCATGGCTACATGTGCAGACTCACAAGCCAGGGGGTGTGGATTTTAATCCTGCTTCTGCTCTTGGCTGTGGGCACCTGGGTCATAGGACTTCAGTTTCCTCATCAGCGAAGAAATGCATTACTGCCTACCATCTAGCTATGGTCTGAACATTAAGTTAGTTAATGCTCCTCAAAAGCTTGACACAATGCCTGTCACGGGCTGAGGAGCCACGGTGTGCTAGCTGGTTTATAAGTGATTAAGAACATGGGTTTAGTGTGTGACAGACATAGCTAGATGACCTGAAAAACTATATAACTTCTTTATAATACAGTAGTCTCTTCCAGATAATAGAACCAATTGTACAAAGTAGTTTTAGTATAAAAATATTAATTACAAAATCTTTTATTTTATTTATTTATTTATTTATTTGAGACGGGATCTCACTATGTAGCCTTGGCTGGACTGGAACTCATCGTGTAGACTAGGTTGGCTTTAAACTCATAGAGGTCCAACCTGCCCCTGCCTCCTGAGGTGCTGGGATTAAAGGCATGCATTACCATACTAGGCATTCTTTATACAATATTAATGTGTGTATACTCAATAAATTATTACTATTATTTTTTTTTTGCTGAAACTCCTAGACTATAAGACAGAACAAGAAGATTAATTTGATCATCATCCAACCTGAATTTCCAACCCAGTCTTGATTTCACGTATTTTGGTTCACTATCCTTCTATGTCTATTTGTACATGAACAGAACAGAATTGTCATCAGAAACGCATAAAGAGGAGCTCAAGGGGCTGGAGCACTTGCTGTGCCGACACGAAGACCTGAGTGTGAGTCTTCACTACTCATATACAAAGCCGGAATTTCTGCACAAGCCTGTAATCCCAGCAGCAGGGATGCGAGTCAGGGGGTGGGGGCTGCTGACCTAGGCCGATCCCAAGAACTCACTAGCCAGCTAGCCTAATCAAAACAGTGAGTCTCCTGTTCAGACCACTTTTCAAAACAAGAAGGGTGGACTTCTGATGTACTGCTCTGGCCTCCACATGGCACGCACAGGGACATGCTTACCACATTCATGCAGAACCACACATGCACTACATACCCACAACTCTCAGCACATGCTAAAAACAAACAAACAAGCAAATACAAAAGAAACCGAGGGCTGGAGAGATGGCTCAGCAGTTAAGAGCACTGACTGTTCTTCCAGAGGACCTGGGTTCAATTCACATGGCAGCTCACAACTGTCTGTAACTCCAGTTCCAGTATGCCTGGCACCCTCATACAATTATACATGCATACAGATATACATGCAGACAAAACACCAATGGTCATAAATAAAAAATTTTTTTAAAGAAAAAAATATTTAAAAAAAGAACACTTGTCTTTCTTTCAGAGGAATGGAGTTTGGTTCCCAGCACCTGTGGCAGTCAGCTCATAATTGCCTGGAACTCCAGCTCCAGGGGATCTGACACACTCTTCTGGCCTTCGAGGTCACATGTGTACATATCCTCACACAGACACATAGACACAAATAATAGAATAAGTCTTTTGAAAAACATTGCTATAAAAAAAAAAAACTCAGCCACAGACTGAAAGAAAACAAGTGGAAAGCCTTTGTCTGGTGAAGGGCTTGTCTCTAGAATACACAAGGAACTCTCACAACCTGAGGACAAGAAGACAACCTGGCCTTTAAAACGGGGGCAATGCCTGACCAACGCTTCACCAGAAAAGATGTATGCATGGGGGAGGGGAAGACGTGAAAAGATGAATAACGTTCATGATTAACAAAATACATATTAAAACCATCATCAGACACTATAACCCACAAACAGAAGGGGTGACGTGAAAAAAGCTGAGCCCTGTCCAGGTGAGGCTCCAGGCTTTGGAACAGCTTGGAACTTTCACTTTTTGCTTATGGGAGTATAAAATGGTTCAGTCACTTTAGAAAATAGTTTTTTTCAGTTAAAAGCAAGATCTATACCTACCATATGATCCAGCCATCCCTATCCTAAATATTTATCCAAAGGGGATGAAAGGATATGCCCACAAAAAGACTTATACGGGGAAATTGATAGCAGTTTTATTTGTAATGGCCAAAAGCTGGCCATAACCCAAATGTCCATCATTATAAACTCTGGTATATCCATATAATCCAATACAGCTCAACAATAAAAGGTAATAAATTATTAACACACAATTAAATGTAGACAATAGTTATGCTGAGTGATAACTACATTTTAAATATATATACTATGTGAGTCTACTTATATAAAATTCTAGAAAAAGTAAACTAGTCTATACAGATGGAAAAAACCAGAACAATGTTTACCTGGGGTCAGGGAAAGGGAAGGGTGATTGACACACGGACGTTCATTGTGGTGATAGTTTCCTAAGTGTGTACATGTACTGAAGCTCATGGGAGAAGTGTGAGTCCAATCTGAAGATACACAGACTGAACAGGAGGAGTTTAATGAAAAGGATTAGTAACTATTGTTAATTTAAAAAAAAATAAAAAAGAGTAGCCAGGAATATAAAGTAATTATGTGCTATCACAGGGCAGAGGGAGATCACTCCGTGAATGGCAGATTGGGAAAGGGGTCTGAGAAGGCCAGATTCGGTGACCAATGATACCTCGATGGCATGGAAACCTTCTGTCTCAACAGTCTGAACAAGGCGTCAGCCGCCTAGAGCAAGCAAGAGGGCAGGAGCAAAAGCAGAGACGTGGAGAAGTCTGAGCACTGACAAAGGCAGAGCTTTAGGAAGCAAGCGGGTGTGCAATGACCCAGCTACACCCACCTTGCAGCCTACAGATAGACTGTGGGGACCACAGCAGGGGCAGCTTACTGACTGTGTGACTCTCGAGGCCAGAAGTGACTGCGTGCAAGTCACCTGGTCTCTGTGTTAGTTAGGGTTACTAGTGCACTGTTGAAACTCCGTGACCAAAAGAAACTTGGGAGAAAAAGGGTTGTTTGGCTTACACATCCTGAATCACAGTCCACTCCGAGAGGCCAAGGCAGGAACTCAAACTGAGCAGGAACCTGGAGGCAGGAGCTGATACAGGGCTAGTGAAGTGTTGCTTACTGGTTTGCTCCTCATGGCTTGCTCAGCCTGCTTTGTTACAGCACCCAGGAGCACCAGCCCAGGGGTGGCCCCCCCCCCCCACAATGGGCTGGGCCCTCCCCCTTCCATCAGTAACTAAGAAAATGCATTACAGGTTTGGCTCCGGCACTATCTTATGGAGGCATTTTCTCAATCGAGGTTCTCTCCTCTCAAACGACTAGTTCGTGTCAAGTTGGCATTAAAACTAGCCAGCCCAGTTTCCACATTGAAAGGCTTTGAGCTAGAATGCTGCGCCGAGAGAGGGTTCTAGGCTGGTGGCCGGCAGACTCCAACGGACGTTATCAGGCAACATGGCGATGGCCCGTGATGAAAACTGCAAAAAGTCTCTTCTTCCTACAATTGTCCCTCCAAATTCCTCCCCTAAAAATGACTGTTTTGAATGATAAATGCTTCTAGAAACCCCAGTGTTTCTTATACGGTATATATTAAGGGTAAATTCAGAACTGACAGAGAACAGCAAGCAGAAAACTGGCATTCTAATCAAAGAGTACACCATTCATTTTATTGTGTGTATAATTTTTTATACATATAAGTAAACTCTTTAACAATAGCACACAACCAGCTCTGGCTAATGCCCAAAGGAAGCAGCAACCTTGGCTAGAACACTTTGCTAACTTGCACACACCTTAGACTTATACAGCCTGTATATGCTGTCATCCTTAAATCTCTGTCAGGTTACACTTGAACAACTTAAATGGAGACAGAGGACAGTAAGTCTGGCTACTTGGGGAGATGGGAGGCAGATAGAGCAAAGACATGGCCAGAATTCTTAAGTGCACCAGCGTTGGCCATTTCAAATAGTTGTCACCCAGGGTCACCTTGCCCACCTGAGAGAATGTATTTTTTTTAAAACCTGTTGACTATTTTTTTTTAGATTATAATTACATCATTTCTTCTTTTCCTTTCCTGCCTCCAAACCCTCCCATATGCCCCTCCTTGCTCTCTATCAAATTAATGGCCTCTTTTGTACCTTAATTGTTGTTACATATGTATATGTACTACTGTATGTATATTTTAAACATATTTATTTCAATTATACTTCAAAGACATTTTCAAAATAAGTCAAAAGAGCATTGCTTGAAGAAAGGCTCAAAACACAAAAGACAGAGATTGAAAAAAATTAGGAAAGGTAACTGGGATAGATTAGACCGTTGTGGTAGAAGAAATCATAGACATCCCCACATACTTGCATAATTCAAACATTCAGACGAATAGAGGGAGATATTCCTTAACAAGTCAAGAACAGGTTGTAACAAGGCAAGAAAGAAGGTTAAGAAAACAAAGATAGCACTAGACTCTGCAATATCATGGTTGAAATTGAAAGCTGAATACATGAAAATGAAAGTTCAAGCCCGGGAAACGGAGGGATGGGAGTCAAGGGGGTAGGAGGAAATCATCAGAGGAGGAAGTCTTCTAAAGAATAAGGACTCTGGAAGAGATCATTGTACAAAACAGAATAGGATAATTAACAAATAAAGCTTGCTTCCGCTCAAAGATGTGATTTAACACCTTAAAAGCTCAAGTTAGTTTTCCATTGCTGTGATAAATACCTGAGAAAAATAACTTAAGGGAAAAGGGATTTGCCTTGGCTCTGGGTGTTGGAGATTTCAGCCCCTGGTTAGCTGGCTCCACTGTGTTGGGCGTGAGCCAGGGCAGAAGTGTCATGTTAGAGGCAGCTTGTGGCAGTAGTTGCTCACCTCAGGGAAGTCAGGAAATAGAGGAGGTGAGAGATAGACTATAACTTTCAAAGACGTACTTCCAGTGATTCCCTAATTCCAATCAAGCCCCACATCCCACCACCTTCCAATGTTCCATCCAATTATGAATCATTCATGATCCTATTCATTCCCAAAAGTCTACCAGCTAGCAACTAGGCAAGATTCTTCATAGCCAAACCCCAACAATCCCAGTGAAAGCCTAGCACAATAGCATGACAGGTGAGAATAGACTCTTAGGGCTTAAAAAAGATCATTGCAAAAAACACAAAATACTGAAAACAAAGAGAAGTTCCTAAAAACTTTCCAAGATATAAAATAATTAGCAAAAACAAATTACATACAAACAAGAATGAGACTAGCATTTAGTATTTATAACCACAGTACTGGAAGGAAAAAAAAAGCCTTAGAGTAGTTTAGTGCTTTTAAAATTCTGAAAAGTATTTCCTAGTAAGAATTCTATACCCAGCTGAACTATCATTTAGAATACAAAAATAATGTGAAATGACTGAAAAACACATACACACCTTGTAATAGTTTCCTGTAGCTTCAGTAATAAGTTGCTATAACCTTGGTGGTTTAAAACAACACAATTTATTCTTTTACAGAATAGGCTGAAGTCAGTTTTATTAACATCTAAGTGTTAGCACCCTCATTCCTTCTGAGGCTCAAGAGGGAAAGCTATAACTTACCAGTTTCTCAAACCTCATTCTTTGTGTTCCTTCCTCATGCCTTTTCTAGTCTCAAAGATAGTGGTGTATCATCTTCAAATCTCTCTCTGTTCCCATCTCCACACTGCTTTCTCTCTGCTAACGATCTATGTGACTGACAAAGCCAGGGTGGCATTCTTACCAAAAGATCCTTACCTTAAGAGTTTTCTGCCATGTAACATAACGTATTCACAGATTTGTGGAACTGGAATATAGATAACTCAACCTACCATGAACTAACAGGAGACAGGGGAGAATAGGATGGGAAGTGTTTAGTGGTGTTTGTGGCAATGGACAGTAAACACATATTTCATAATGAAAAGTCAACAGATAATGTTACGACTGCAATGTCAAGATATAGCTGCAAGTTATTTGAAGCTGTGAAGATAAACACTGAAAGATACAACTGGAGGAATGGAAATCAAGAAACAAGTATGGGAAGAGAATATATTATGAGGGTAACAACATCACAGAGAGAAGCCCAATAGTGCTACCCTTCTGTAGGCCAGAGCTGAAGACAGGAATTGTCTTCATATAATTCCTGTTATAATACAGGAATTGCTAGTAACACTAAGGATGGCAATATCCCCAAATGAAGATAGAAGTGCTTAATGGAAGAAGCAATGTAGACAAAGTTAGTGTGATGAGCAGTGGGGTTAGAAGGGTAGCTAGAAAGGGTACCTGGCTCATAGAGTTATAGAGATGGGCAACAGAACTCAGCATTCCTTGAAGCAAGACATGAATATGCATATACAAAGCCATTGTGTAAAGAAGGCCATTTTCAAACCATTCGACCAAAATAAGCAAAGGATGGGCAATTAAGGATTACACCAGGAAACACACACGTGCTAATACAGAGCTAACTGGTTCTAGTCCATGCTCAGTTTTCAAATGCCAAACACATTCAGAGGACAAATTCTTATGGAGAAAGCCTCTATAACAGTGCAGTAAGTATATAAAAAGAACCAAATCTTCAGCAGAACCAAGCTGTGGTACATGGCTGCTGTTTGGCCTATATGACCCAGAATAGTCTTTGCTATTAGATGATGGCTGTTGTGGGACAGCTGTTGTATGAAGTAAAAGACAATTTTGAATTGCAAAATCACAGAATAGATTGCTAAGGCTCTGTATGACAATGCCATATGTAACAAACTGATGGGTGATGTCATTCTGTATTCTGTGAATATATGCTGCACTGATCGGTTGATAAATAAAGCTGTTTGGCCAATGGTGAGGCAGAATAAGGTTAGGCAGGACATTCTAACTAGAGAGAGAGAGGAAAGAGAAAGACAGAGCAGAGGAGACGTTGCTAACCGCCAGAAGAAGTAGCAAGATATAAAGTACCAGTAAGCCACAAGCTATGTGGCAAAGTATAGGTTTCTAGAAATGGGTTAATTTAAGATATAAGAGCTAGCTAGTGAGAAGACTAAACCATTAGGCCATACAGTTCATAATTAATACAAGCCTCTGTGTGTTTATTTGGGTCTGAACAGCTGTGAACTGGGCAGGACACAGAAAAACTTTCAGCTACAACAAACATTTACTAAACACTCAAAAAATAATAAAAGAAAAAGTCAGGTGTGGTGACACATGCCTTTAATCCTGGTTCTTGGAAGGCAGAGGCAAGCAGATCTCTGAATTTGAGGCTAGCATGGCCTACAGAATAAGGTCCAGGACAGCCAGGGCTACACAGAGAAACCCTGTCTCAAAAGCAAAACAAAACAAAGTGACCAAAACAAAAATAGCATTCCCTTCCCAAAAATTATGGTCAACTATGTTTCCAGAATGGCAACTTATTTACTTGGCTATTAGTCTCTTGGCGTGATAAATCTGGTTTAACTAGAAGGTAGCCAGCCACAGCTTTAAATTTGAATGTGAGTTTTGTTGTGAGGTTACTAGAACAGTCCATGGATGCCAGGAGAGTCAAAGTCTATAGAGAGGGGGAGCACAAATGCCTTGTGTACTCTACTCATGGGATATAGTTGAAACATAAAGACAGACTAATGTATTTTAAATATTACATAAGTAAGTATTTAGAAACTGGCTGGGCATGGAAGTGCACAGCACTAGAGGCAGAAACCAAAGAATTGAGACAAGTGTGAGTGAGTTCCAGCCAGCCTTGGCTCCACAGTAAGACCCTGTCTCAAAAACCCAAGTCAGACCCCAGTACAATACACAAGCAAAGAATCAGAGCCGCTGGTGTGATTCTACAGCCGTCATGTAATCACTTTTAAAACAAAGAGCATCCCTGCAGAAGGTCAGCTCATAAGACTTCAGCTCATTAGAAGCACATAAAAACTAAATTGTGGTATGTTTATATGTGCGTTTCCAATTTAAAAAAAAAAAGCACAACTTGGCAAATCTAAAGGAAGAATAGAAAAATAAACCATCACAGTTAGAGATGGGAATCCTCTCTCAGTAATTGAGAGGATTACAGAAAATCAGTAAAGATGTGAGCATTATCAGCTGACTCAGTTTAGTAGGGGTTTATGAGTGTTGTACCCAACAACTACAATGCTCACATTGTGTGGAGGAGCTTCAAAATACTGAAAATAGAACTACTATGTGACCCAGGATGGCTAGACCATCCCTGGCCAAATTCCTGAAGGACTCCAAGTCAAATATCATAGAAGATTCCTGTACATCCATGTTTCTAGCTGCGGTATTCACAAGAGCCAGGAACAGAATCAGCCTAGATGTCCACTGACAGACGAATGGAGAAAGCAAATGTGATATACACAAAAGAATTTTATGTAGCTACAAAGAAAAATGAAGTAGGGAAATAGATCCAATTGGAAAACATTATGATAAACAAAAATAAGTCAGACTTAAAAAGATAAATACTCTTTGGTTTCTCTTACATATGGAACCAACATTTAAAATTGTATGCATATGTATGTGGGGTGTGTGTGTGTGTGTGTGTGTGTGTGTGTGTCTGTGTCTGTGTCTGTGTCTCAACAAATTATAATGCAGAGGAGATCATGAGAGGGGAGGAAGGTATATTTAAAGGAGGTGTGATTAGAAAGGGTGGTGGAATACTTGTAATAAGAAAGAAGAAGGAGATGCTAACTGGGGGGAAGCAAGGGAACCAGCTGGATTGGGGGTCATGGAAGAGTGCAGTGAAACAAAGAAATGAATCAGAACAACATATAAACCGCACATATGTATGAGATTGCATGATGAAACCCATTACTTTGTATGGTAGCCTTAAAAGTTAATAACTATTCCAACTACATGAGAAAAAAGAAAAACAATAGTACATATAGTCTTTTCAGGCATTTATAGAACATTTATCAAGATACACCAAGCTAGGCATGGTGCCACACACCTGTAATCCAGCACTAGGGAGGTTGAGACAGAAGAACCACAATTTCCAGGTCAGATGCAGCTACATAGCAATTTCCAAGCTAGCCCCTGCTACAGAGTAAGACCCTGCCTCAACAAACAAAGAAAATTAAAAGATCATATCATATACTTGGGGGGGAGGGAATCACAAGCAAAACAATAAAAGCAGAAGCTCATAGTTAAAAGGCACACAGAGAATTGATATGAATTTAGAAATTAATATGTTAATAGCCCTAGTAGCAAAGATTTCACAATGGATACATATAAGTAAATGACAAGGACATCACCACCCAGTAAAATGTGGGGATACAGTTAATATGATATGAAGAAGAAATTCAGAATTATAAATGTCTGTATCTGGAAAGAAAGGTCAAGAACCATAACCAGGGTATCTACTTGAAGAGTCTAGCCAAGGAACAACAAAGCAGAAGGAGTTAAGAAGGCTAAAGAGAGAGAGAGTGAAATTAGAAAGAAGTAATAGAGATAAATTGGCAAGGTCTGAAATTTGTCCTTGACAGCATCAGCAAACTTGCTAAGCTTCTGGTGATATTGGTCCGGAAAAGTAAGATAACAAAACACAAGTTACCACCATCAAGAATGAGAACAAGACTGCAACCATGTGTTCTATGACAAAGATGATGAACAACCTTACGCCATCACATTAAATGATGGCGAGCAGACAGACAAATTATGTGAAACATGTAACCTACCACAGTGACAGAGTGAATGGAGGATCAACATAACTACATTCCTGTAAATAAGACTCATTTCTCAGGTAATGGGGAGAAGGCAACCCGTCCTAACGCACATAAACTGCCTTAGTCTTCGTACCAAACTTGACAAGAGACATCTCAAGAACAGAAATGCCCAATCTAGTATCTTTTGTAAACTAAACATAAAATTAATTATATTTTAGCACCAAAAATAAAGAACCTCTAATTTTAAAGTAAGAAAATTAAACTACACTAAAATAAAAAAATATTAAAAAGCGATAAAGAAGACTTTATAAACAGAAAGCTATATCATGCTCATGTATTGAAAGATGCCATGTACTATAAATATTGCAGAAAATTATCATTAGAGCAGAATACTGAGTCCAGAAAGAGACTGTCAACATACACACAGTTGGCTTCTCCAGGCATCTGTATAATTCAAAGAAGAAAGTAAAGTCTACTGAATGGTGCCAGGAAAAAGCAAACCTTGATCTTACCTCACAGTGAAAACCAAAATCAGAAGAAGTAAGGCTTAAACATAAATGCTAATTCTGTAAAGCTCAGAGGATAAAATATAAATGAGCTGCTTTGTAATTAGAGCTATGTAAATGTTTCTTGGAACACAGAAAGCAATAATTATAAAAGCAAAATTGGCAAATTGGAACTCAGCAAAATTAAAAACATATGTTAAGTCAAAGCACCTCTAAGAAGGTGAAAAGACCGGCTCGGGCTGGAGGATAGACCATGTGGACATGTGTGCTCATATACCTGTGATGTAACATGTGTCTAAATTATATCAGCAACTGCTAAAGTCAACGATAAAGACAAGAGACTCCATTTTTCAAATAGGTAAAGACCTGGAAAGGTATTTAAAGACAAGGGCACTTGAATGGAAATGGCCAATAAGTTCACAAAAAAATGCTCACTACCACTACAGAGAAACACAAATAAAAACTAAAACGAGCCACCATTTCCAATCAAGTAAGATTAATTAATTAATCAGAGATTAAAACACAAAATTCCAGAAAGGAGGAGAACCTTGGGTTTCTCATACATTGCTGGTAAGAGTGGCAAATGTTTTACCCAACCACTGTGGTAAACTTTCTAGATGTTTCCTAAAAGGCATGCCTGTGTTATTGTGATTGAGCATTTTTACTCTGAGATAATTATCCAAAGGAAATTAAAAATACATGAATAGCCTAAAGATTTATAAACTAGTATACATTTCAGCTTTCTTCACATTAGCAAGATATTGAAAGCAAGTCAATATCCACCAATGAAAACATGAATAATGCAATGTTAATAAATGAAATGTATGTTATGGAATGCTACGCATTAATGAGGAAGAGGAATATTGATTAATCAAGTTGACTATGCTCACAAACCAGTGCTCACACACTTGTAATTGCAACACTTTGGAAGCTAAGGTAAGAGTTGAAGTCAGCCAGAGTTACCTGGTGAGCCCTTGTCTGCAAAAATAAATAAATACTCCAAGGACCAGGAGGTACAATACAAGCTCCCAAAGGAGGGAAACAAACCAACAATCCTACCCACATGTGACACCTATGAACCATAAGAATGACCAGCATGGCCCAATAGCTCTAAGGCTGCAGCAGTGGTACACATACCTTGGCAGTAACCAACAGCTCTCTAATTGGACTTGAGACCCACTCAATCATATGGAAATCATTCCTGGTACTGTAAACCTAGCCAACTACCTAGGGCTAGTGAAATCATAGATCTTAGAGAAGAGCCCACCACTGCTTCTGTCCTAACCCAGAAGCATCCCTACCTATATTCTAAATATTGGTCCTTAGACCCACAGATAAGTGTAGTACTCACCTTGCATCAATAAAACGTCTTTTTGCAACAGACAATGACCAGAAAACAAAAAACCAATCAACATGCAGAGTTGTGGATCCCGGTCCCAACTGATATATCTACAACACAACTCCTGCCCTCATTGGGCAGGGATGATTGAAAAGAGAGGCTGGAAAGATTGTAGGAGCCAGAGAAACAGGGGATTTTCTATGAGACTGTCTCCTAGGAATGTGAGAAGCTAAACCCATGAAGTCTCAACAATATGGCTGCCTAAACATGAGCTGAACAAGAACAACAATAGTCATGCTAAAGCAGAATGGGGGGGTGCGGGGGGGGGGAGTGACTCACAAGGATTCAAGCCCTACACACAGAGCTACAGGCAACTAAAGAATGCTGGGGGTGGGAGAAAAAAATCGTATCCTGCAGGAAAGAGCACAATTGGTTATTCAATACTAAATGCTCATTGCTGAAAACACACATACAAGGAACATTATACAGAATGAGAAGGTTATATTTATATATTTAGAAGTGTGTGTGTGTGTGTGTGTGTGTGTGTGTGTGTGTGTGTGTGTGTGTGTAGGCAACAACAATTAATGAAAAAAGAATTCATGAATTTGAAAGAGAATAAGGATGGTATATGGGAGGGTGTGGAAGGAGGAAATGATGTAATTATGTCATAATCTCAAAAAATAAAGGAAACAAGTAAGAAAAAGAATAAATAAATAAATAATATGCCCAGAGAAAGAAATAACATATAAAAAGAGTATCTAACTTCTTTGGCTCTCTTTTTATAATTTTAAGAACATAAAAAAAAACTGTTACTAGAATTCTATTAATAATTGAGTCCAAATGAGGAAATAGATAGGAAAGAAACAAGATGCTTCTGGGGTATTAGGAATTCTATTTATCATAACTGGGTGGTAGTTACATTTTCCAACACTCATTAAACTGTATTCTGTGTGCATTTTATGGTGTATATTTATACTTCAAAAGTTTTTAACGTATAACAGAAAGCAAATGAAGAAGACTTGGGGCGCACCCACAGCTAAGTCAAATCATTGCTTTCCAGAATTAACTACTTCAAAACCTTCTCCAGATTAGTCAGCTCTAACCTCATGGTAAAAGTGAAAACAGGATCTGCAACCATCCTTCCAGAACCTCCTGGTTCATTACAGCTCCGCTGTGGGGGACCTACCTCTCTTGACCTCCTGAGGGAGGTTTGAAAGCTTAATAAATAAACCCTTTTTAGAACTGCCAAAGCAGGACCCCAAAGGGCCCCAGAGCACATCTAGCTGTGAGGTGGCAGGCCTCTGCACTCACCAAAGCAAGATGGAGCACCCAAAGCTAAGTCAAACCATTGCTTTCCAGAATTAACTACTTCAAAACCTTCTCCAGATTAGTCAACTCTACCCTCATGGCAAAACACAGTAACTACATCCATCCTTCCAGCTGAGGCTGCCCAGTGAGGCCGGCACTGCACATTGTAGAATAACTTGGTTCAGAGGAGCTCATCCTGCAGAGGGTGGGCCAGTATTGCCAGGTCT
>CABHPH010142068.1:35778-75362 GCA_902168325.1 Peromyscus nudipes | reverse complement strand
CAATTCTTCAGTGAAAGGATGAAAACAAATAACTTTCTAAGAACAGCTTTGAAAGTATCTGCTTTTAAGCCAATGAGTGCCAATTCAAGTAGTAACATTAGCAGTTTGGGGAAGGAGTGACTGACTCCTGACCAAAAAAATTAAGCAAATTACTCAATAGTAAATCATACGTTACATCCATCACCTACTTTTATTCATTATCATCCAATACTTTCTGAAACAATTAAAGCACTTGAAGTCTGGATTTTCTAAAAATCCTAAAGTAATATTAATTAGCTTGGTCTACAGCCTAGTAGTAAAACCCTGCCTAGGATGCCTGAGGCCCTGACTTCAATTTTCAGTAAGAGAGAGGGAAATGCTTCCTCATTACTGACTGAAAAAGTTTAAACTTTGAAAGGTGATTTATCTACTATTCAAATGATCCTGTAGTCCCTGCTTTGTTTAGGGCTGGATGGTTTGAGTAACCCTATGCTGTCCAGTCTGGTCTCTAACTTGAGGGCTCTACTGAATCTACTGCCTCGGCCTCAAGATGCTGCAACCACACACACTTCTAAACACTTTCTCATACCTTCTTAAAATGCTTGAATACTTTGCCATAAACATGCAGAAAAATAATTCACGGCACTATCAGAAAAACACTAGCATATACACAGAAACAAAGGTATCTAAACAGTGCCCCGAATGGAATGACATTTAAACTTTCATACCTTTTCTCCAATATGTCTAAATCCCACTTCAAGTGTGCAGCAACCTTAAGAGCAAGAAGCTTTAGGATGCGGTTTCTCTTGTTATCAGGTGGAGGCTGGACTTGGTTTTGCTCATTAACTGAAGGTTTGGAAGCCTGCTCCAAAAACTGAACTATAAGCTGAACTGGAGCAGGATCTAGGATTTAAAAGAAAATAAATTCTTAAAGTTTGCCTTATAAATCTGCAAAAGGAGTCACTGTAGCAGGCGGTGGTGGCACAGGCCTTTAATATTGTATGGCCTGCAGAGGCAGGCGGATCTCTGTGAATTTGAGGCCAGCCTGGTCTACAGAGTGAGTCCAGGACATCCAGGACTCGAAAAACCAAAAAAGAAAAAAGAAAAATGATTCACTGTACTGTACTATTTTTTACCACATAGGAATACAAACAGTAATGGAGGCACACTGAAAAAAAATATGATATATGTGGGACTGGGGAGCATCTGGAAATGAGATTAGTTGCAGCTCGTGGGGGCCAGCCTGCCTGATATGCAAGCTGCCTGAGTTCAGTTCCCAGTACTGGAGGGAGCTAGTGGGAGGAGGAAAAGCTCAAAATAATTAGCTCAGAACAAAGCTTTTCAGAGGGAAGAACTAACCATTACAGGTTCCCAGCTCACCATATGACCAGTGCTAATTAGAGGAAAGAAAAGCAGGATGCAGAACCATTGTTTTGACAATTAGGATCTTTTATTGAGTTATGTCTGCTGCTGTTTCCCACAATGAAAAGTAGAGGTTAATGCCCCTTACATCACGTATTATGAAGACTTCATTAAGTAAGGTAAGTGATATAAAGAGCTAAGTACAGTGGCTTGGCACCCTGCAAGCCCTAAACAATGTGCCAATAAGAAAGCGCTACAAGCACTAAGACACACGTGATAAAACTGCCTACCTAATGATGCCAACTTTTCACAAAGTAGTCTCCTACAAGTAAGGCCAAATTTGGATTAGAGCTGAGCAAACTAAAGCTTACATTGTATCTTTTCAGAAATGCCTGGAAAGAGCAAAATAGCATGGTCCTTGCCCAGTAACATTCATGCGAGCATTGGTATCCCTACACAACAGCCACCTGGCGATTGCACAACAGTTCCTGCTTTCGGGGATTTTAATTCGGGGTCCAACAGTGAAGTACACAATGCCCTGCCCGAGTAAACAAAAACCTAAGGCTGGGGCTGGCTGCAAGCTCCGCAGCACGGAGCGGCTGGCTTCTCCCGCTCTGCCCTCCCGGAGCCAGCCCCGGGGGCCGTGCGACTCCAGCGACCCGGACCCCGCGTGGCAGGTGTCGGCGCCCCACGCTGTGAGGATCGCGGCAGACGGGAAAGCTTTTGTCTGGACCTTTTCTCAGACTCTCCGCGGCGACGCCCGTGGTCCGGGCACGGTCCAGGTGGGCTCAGTCGCGCCTGCCAGGCCGCAGCCGTCGGGGACGGGAGCAGCGGGGTGGCCAACCACGCCCGCCCGCCGCCCGCCGCCCGCCGGAGCCCGCTTACCCGGGCAGGCTTTGCGCAGATGCTTCTCTAACAGCGACTCCTCCAGCAGGAACTCGAACCAGCAGGTCTGCGGCGGGGTGCAGGGCCGGCTGGAGGTGGCCGCCTCCCGGTCTGCCGCCTCCGCGCTCATCCTGCCCCCGCCGCCGCTGCTCCCGACGCCTCCCGGCTCCAACCTGACCCTCGTCGGAGCCCTGTGTCCAGCGGAACGGCCCGGAACGTCCGGACGACTCGCACAGCCCAAGATGGCGGAGTAGCCTGCCCGTGCCCCGCCCCGGATTCGCAGCTCGCCGCGCTCTCGACCAATCGCTGTCGGAATTCGGGGGAAAGGGGCGGGAGCAACAGACCGCCCCGCCTCCTGGCTGCCATGGGGTCGCCTTACCGTGAAGCTCGGTTCTGGCGGGGCTTTCCAGGTTCCCTGGGAGTTTCTCACAGAGAAAATGAAGTGACTGCAGTGTCTTCGTAATCAGAGGAACAAGACCAGATCGAGTTGTTTTGTCTCTGGTGCTTTCCCTCTCTGAGAGTCCTTCCCACCTACCTCCTCTCCCCGTTTTCCAAATGAAGATTGCATACAGTTAGATCCAACTTCTCAAGACTAGCTCTAGGTTTTTAGGACCTAGTTAGTGCTCCTCAGATCTCCAGTCTAGGCACAGTAAGCCCTACTTTACATTTGCCGCCGTTCCGTAACGTTCTTAGGTATCGTCACCCACAAAACTAAAGGGCAAAGCGTGGTGGGCCCTGCCTGAAAACCCCTCACTAGGGAAGCTGAAGCCGAAGGATTCCTCAAGTTAGAGGCCAGATTGGTCCTCATAGTGAGTTCCCGGGATCCTGGGGACTGGGTGGCCAGCTGATCGAGCCCAAATAGCTCCTGGAGGGGGCGGGGATTAAAAAAAACAATTCCCACGTCTACCACTGTCCTACACACACCCCATAGAAAATTTCACACATAATATTACTAAAGATGATTGTCTTCATTAAGGGACCCTGAACAACATAGAAATAAAATCAGAGGTAGTCAGTTTCTTTTAGATGCCTTTCGGTTTTGTTTTGCTTTGTTTGAAACAGGGTTTCACTCTGTAGCCTAGAATGACCTGAAACTATGTAGCCCAGGCTGAACTTGAACCTGGATCGATCTTATTGACTCCCAAGTGCTGAAATTATAGGTCACCATGTTCCTTGTGGGTTCTTTGTGGGTATTTGTGTGTTTTTATATTCCTTAAAAAAAATACAACCATATATAGAATATGTAAAACCATTCTGTAACTATTCTGGGGGTGGATCTTATGTGTTAGTATTCTGACCCGCCCCTTGGAAACTTGCCCCTTGGGGCCACCCTTCTCCCCTCCCCCTCCTATCTCCTCTCCCTCCCCCTCCCCATCCCCTCTCCCCCCCTTTCCTCTTCTCTCTCCCCTCTCCCTCTCCTTCTCTTCCTCTCTCCCTCTCTGTCTCTCCATCCCCAGGAGGTGTGCACACCTCCGCTTTCTCTCCCTTCTCTTTCTTCCTTGTCTTTTTCTTCCCTATCTTTCTCTTCATCTCTTTATTATAATAAACTCTCCAGTGGATGCAGCGCCTGGGTGAATGACTTTCCACGAGCTGCCGCCCCTGCTGCATCTGCCCAGCACATTTTCCCTCATGCATGGGATACCCTGGTCTGGCCAGCCTTGGGTCCCCCACGTGCATAATTCATCATGTCCTTAGGAATAGTTGGGATGGCAGGGTTTTGCCACTAGGCCCGGGTTTGTTGTAGATTTTATAAACCAGCAATAAACTTAAAACTATTGTAAAGTCATGTCAATGCCTTCAGCTTCTGCTTTTGTACCTCGCTGAATGGAGAACTAACGGAGACCTCAGTTACCTGAAGCAGTAGAGCCAGCACTGACTGCTGCATTTAGCCACAGCTGAGTTTCCGAGTCATTCTGTCTTTAAATGGCAGCTCCCACCACCCTCTCTCTTTAAACTGTAGAGCCTTCTACAGTGGCAGACAAGATTGGTAAAGAAAACGGCTAGACAGGCGCCTCTCTATGTTGACATTTTCAAGTTGCACAGAGGGAAGAATACAGTCCTTCTGGACAGTGGGAAGTCTGCTACCTGGGCCTCTGAAGAGAAGTCATGGGGACCGCTTTCTCTCACTGTCAAGAAATAAGCTTTTATGTGACAGGATTTAAAACACACAAATTCTCTGTATACAAAGAGCACAGGAATTTATGGTGTGCTTTTAGGATTGGATCTCAGAATTTTCCTCGGTCGCTAGAGAGACACTGTCACATTAATATATCACTTGTAGCTCACAGGTCCTATTTACTATTCTTTTCTCCCATGCTGTTAAGTCACAGTTGTCAAAGGCAGAGCCACCTTGGCATAAGCTACGACTCTAAAGTCTTGTCCATACACTTTCAAAATGAGGACAGATGTAAATGTGCTAGCAAATGTGATTTCTTCCAGCAATTTTTTTAAATTATCTTCTCAAGCCTGGCATAGCTGTAGGAACTCAAGCTCTTACACCACATACAAACAAAATCAGAGAATACAACCTCAGTTCCCCTTTTTTTTTCTTTTAATTTCAGGGCTGAGGACCGAACCCAGGGCCTTGCACTTGCTAGGCAAGCGCTCTACCACTGAGCTAAATCCCCAACCCCTCTTTTTTTTTTTTTTTTTTTTAAGATTTATTTTCAGAACCAGGTGTGGCGGGTGGCTCATGCCTTTAATCCCAGCACTCAGGAGGCAGAGGCAGGCAGATTTCTGAGTTCAAGGCCAGCCTGGTCTACAGAGTGAGTTCCAGGACAGCCAGTGCTACATAGAGAAACCCTGTCTCAAACAGACAAGATTTATTTTCTTAATAAAGTTAAGAACTTTAATAAAGAAGTTAAGAACATGCCTGGCGGTGGTGGCGCACAACTTTAATCTCAGCACTCCGGAGACAGAGGAAGGAGGATGTCTATGAGTTCCAGGACAGCCAGGACAGCCAGGGCTGTCACACAGAGAAACCCTGTCTCAAAAGGAAAAAAAAAAAAAAAAAAAAAAAAGTTAAGAGCACTGGCCACTCTTCCAGGACACTCAGGTTCAATTCCCAGCGCCCACATGAGAGCTTACAAACATCTGTAACTCCAGCTCCAGGGTATCTGACACCCTCTTCTTGCTGTCTCAGGTACCAGGCACACTTGTGTGGCACAGACATACATACAGGCAAAACACCCATATACATAAAATAATTAAAAGATTGGTTTTCATTCATATGTGTGCACCCTGGAGGTCAGAAGTGTATGTCAGGTCTCCTGGGAACTCTAGTCCTGTACCGGAGTAGCAAGCACTCTTTTTGAGACAGGGTCGACTAGCCCTGGCTGCTCTGGAACTCCCTATACAGACCAGGTTGGCCTCAAACTCACGCATCCACCTGCCTCTGCCTCCTCAGTTCTGCAATGGCTCCACCGTGCCCGGCTCGAACATAAAGACCTTACTGTCCACAAAGGGCTGCTGGCCCACTGTCCTCGGTGGTTCCGCTAGCTTGACACAAGCTAGAGTCACTCCGGGTTCTCAGTAGAGAACATGTCCCTGTAAGATCTCTGGTAAATCTGTACTGCATTTCCTTGATTCACTATTGATGTGGGTGGGCGCAGCTCACTGGAGGTGGTGCCTACCCCCCATCCTAAATGACACAAGGAAACAAATGAGCAAGCCATAGGAAAAAGTGAGTAAACACTTTTCCAAGGCCTCTGTATCAGTCCTTCATGTAGGTTCCTGTCCTGTTTGAGTTCCTGCCCTGACTGTGCTGTGGAATTGTAAACTGAAATAAACTCTTTCCTCCCCAACTGGTTTTTGGTCATGCTGTTTTTATCTCAGCAATGGAACCCCTACAACAGCTACACAAGAGAAGGTAATAGCCTGAAATTTATCTAGTTTCCACTGTGAGCCTGAAATTATTAGCAAGCTCCAGAGCAGTGGTTCTCAACCTGTGGGTCGTGACCTCTGGAGGGTCAAATGACCCTTTCACAGGGGTCACCTAAGACCAGTGGAAAACACAGATATTTACATTAGGATCCATTACAGTAGCAAAATTACATCATTTATGAAGTAGTTACAAAGATAAATTTGTGGTTGGGGGTCACTCAAACTGTATTGAAGAGTCAAAGCATTAGGAAGGTTGAGAACCACTGCTCTAGAAAGACAGAACCTGAAAGAGATAGATACACTTAATTTTCCACACTAACATGAATGAACCTTGACCATGTCATGTCAGGTGAAAGCAGCTAGCCACTGAATGCCAAATGTATGAGTCCACTTATATGCAATGTCTAGAATGAGAAAACATATGTAGATTAGTGAGAGGTGCCTGAAGCTGGGGACAGGGTGGTTACAGTTGACAGCCAAAAGGAATAGAGTTTATTTGTGGGAGGTGATGAACACGTCTTGAATTGGTTGTGGTGATAACTATTGAATACCACGGAATTGTACACTTAGTGAGTTGAACGACGCATTAACTGTATCTCGATAAATGTGACAAGCATGAGTGAGAGACAGCTTAAAGTTCTGAGAAGTTTATTATGAAAACAAAACGAGGGCGGACAAGCGTGAAAGAGCTTCACCACTGAAAAACGAACATCAGTGTTGCCAAATACGGGCTAAAACTGCTTACAGACAACTCTCTTAAAGTGCTTGTATTTATTGACGCGGTATAATTTTGCAGAGATGTAACCTCGGTTACAGGAGGAACACATATAATCTAAATACTCATCATTGCAGATATGACTCAGACCAACCCACATGAAGGGAGCTGTGCTCACTCTTGTTAGCATCTGTACAAGGCTATTGGCTTCAAAACAGGGACGGGTAATTTACATGATACTGAAGGGTTCTCTTATGCCATCATTTCACAAAACACAGATAACAATCACAAGGAAAGTCTACTGCTCATAGAATTGCACATAGTATTCTGTATGTCAGAATTACAATGTTGCCATTCCAGGAGACAGAAGCAGAAACAATCCAAAGAAACCTTTATACTGAATTCAACACATTTGGTTCCAAAATGTCCATTTTATTACAGAAGCAAATATATTATTTAGAAAATAAGCTGTCATATATATTCTTTTGCAGCATTGCTTCTAATTTTATTTAAAGCATTAACCTTATACATTAAAAAACTCAGTAATTTTAGTAAGAACTTGTTCGATTTTCCTTGTAATTTGCAGAATCAGAATTCTTTTTTGTTTGTTTTTGTTTTTGTTTTTTTGAGACAGGGTTTCTCTGTGTAACCTTGGCTGTCCTGGAACTCACTCTGTAGACCAGGCTAGCATTGAACTCACAGAGATCTGCCTGCCTCTGCCTCCCAGTGCTGGGATTAAAGATGTGCGCCACCACTGCCAGGCCAGAGCCAGAATTCTAATACACATTGAGTCTAAACACTATTAGCAAATAGCAACAATAGAGAATCTGCATTTAATTTTTGGATTTTTCTTCTCTGCAGAGGGGCTCATGCAACCCAGGCTGGCCTCAAACTCACTGATGTAGCTGAGGATGACTTTGAACACTTGATCCTCCTGTCTTCTACCTCCCAAATGCTGGATCACAGGTGTGCACCACCACACAGAGCAAGACTAGATACGTTAAAAGCTGGATAGAAGAAGAAAGGATACTAAGATACAAATTAGAAAGTAATTATTAGCTTTAAAAAGGTTCTTAAATATACAGAATTAGTAGTGTATGTCCTTGAGATATTCATGCATTAAAAATAAATTTACCAAAAGATCAGTTTATATAGAACTGTTGAAAACTCTGCCAACTGAAAAAAAATACTACTTTTATACAAAATGAGGCATCAAATGTGTTAGCAATTCAAAAATAAGAGGTCCCAAAGAAGATTTCTCAAAACTAAAGTAATTTAATAAAAGAGTTATACAAGAAATTAATAATCTATTTAAAGCATGTTTTTCAGCCACAAATCGTTAACACTTTGACTTCCGTTTCTCCTTCTTTGTTGACTGAATCTGACTGGTACGGCAGTTTGGGTTACTGACCTGGAAAGAAAAGACTGTGTGTGTGTGTGTGTGTGTGTGTGTGTGTGTGTGTGTGTGTGTGTAAAGTTAGTGCTGAAGTACATCACATAGATTGTAAAAGTCTGCCAGTACAATGCAAAACACCAGGATACAGATGCCAAAGTCATAAAAACATTACTAAACTCACAGAGTCCATATTACTTCCCTTATTACACCAGTTTCACTTGTTGGACTATTTGGCATTCAAGAAGCTACATAAATTGACTTAGGGGACTGTAAGTTCCTGACAAAGATTTGCTTATTACTGAATTGAAGTTAACAGTGACAATGGCATGGAGACATTTGATTTTTTTGTTGTGCTGGGGATAAACCCAGGGTCTCTTGTCCACTAGGAAAGTGCTCTGCCATGGGACTACCTCCTCAGCCTTACTGTATTTTTTCAATGTAGAAAAAGTTACCAATATTTTCTTATGGAAAAGAAAATAAGTAATATGATATGAAATAGAAAATGAATTTATAAATGAAGAAATTAAGGCACTTATTGTGATGGGTTTGTTATATTAAAAGCAAAAATGTTTTCTCTTTCTTTGAGGAATTCCTTCCCATTCACTCCCATAACTCTGCTTCATCAACGGGCCTTCACTGTTGAATCCGACAGCTGCTAGGTTGCGCAGTCAGAACTACTTGCAGAGTTTTTCAACTGTTACTCCTCAAGTTACTCAGTAAATAATTAAATGCTTTCAACACAAAGTTTTCTCGTGTTAGTGACAGTTAAGATGGAAGTGAATCAACTTCTCTCTCATACCTTGACATTATCATTTTATTCTCTTTTCTCCCCTTCTTTTTTATTTATTTATTTATTTATTTTTCCCGGCAGTGCTGGAGATTGACTCGAGGACCTTGTGTATGCTAACCCAGTACTATGCCGCTGACCTACACAGTCACAGCCAATATTATAATTTCTACAAGAAAGCTTACTTTTCTGTTTCAGTTGATGCTGAGTGAAAGTTAATTATAAACCTTTGTTGTTGTTGTTGTTTTTTGAGAGAGAGTCTCACTATCTAACCTTGGCTGTCCTGGAACTCACTATGTAGACAAGGGTGGCCTTGAACCCAGAGGTCCTCCTGCCTCTGCCTCCTGAGTGCTAAGAATAAAAGAGTGCACCACCATGCCTGGGACTAATTATAAACTTTTAATTAAAAATTCTCATATTTCTATCTATTTAAGAAATATGCTGATAAGCAAAGCAACTTACTATCACAGCAAAGAAAACAAAATGAAAAGACCACACATTATCATGTCAGTAAAAACTCCACTGGGTACTTCATATTCCAAGGGAAACAGGGTTTGGACTTCCTCTACAACATGTAAGCTGTTTCTTGCTTTCCCCTAAAGGATGACCACATGACCACTCACTGTGTACCTGAGCAGCTGCTAAGTTTTCATGAAGCCCGATGCTAACCACTACTGACTACCAAGGTTTGCAGAGACAGTCAGCTCGCTGCCACAGCTGCTTTTCTGTGGTGAAAACAAGTATGTAAAGGAGCAGATGGGACCAATGATGCTAAGCCAGAGGGCACAACAGATGTCAGAAAACTGCACAACGGTAGAGCATCTTAAAGAAGGGTACATACTTGAAAAAGAAAAAAATATGTACATATATATATATATTACAAAAAGAAAGAAAATATTTTTCCTCCTAATGTAATAATATGGAGTTCTGAAAATGCAATTTTATAGCACTCTAACAAATAAAAAGAGAACCTGTTCACTGAACAACTGTATAATATAAAATTAAATATTCATTTTATTAAAATCATTTCTCTACAGGCTTCATCTATCCTGAATCTCTTTAACAGGCCAAATTAATTACAATTTCTTTCTCCCCACAAACAGGGTCTGACTATGTAGCTCTGGCTGTCTTGGAACTCACAGAGATCTGCCTGCCTCTGCCTCCCAAATGCTGGGATTAAAGGCATGAGTCACTACACTGGCTTAGAATTTCTTTTAATGATACAAAATTGAAAATACACAAAGGAATGTGGCATTTATGCTGTGAATTATTGAAAATTTTATTTAACTCTCATTTTGCTCTGTTAAACATGTAATGTTTCATGAATAACATCACTTTATTGGTTACACTTTATAACCAATACACCTATATGCAGAGGTGTGTTTAAAAGTGTCTGCAGACACCTCCAGAAACTGATGCCCATGGTAGTGTACATATTATTATTGTGACAGTGTTAATTATTTTTACTTAATACGTCCATAGAAAACATGTGATTGGATTGTATACTCCACATCCAAAAAAACGTAAAATTCTTTTAAATGTCCGTGTGTGTGTGTGTGTGTGTGTGTGTGTGTGTGTGTGTGTGTGTGTATGGACATATATATACACATATGTGTGTGTGTATATATTTATATACACACACATATATATAAACAAATACAAGTTATCGTTCTAGCATGATTAAATTGTTATCAACTTAATGGGCATAAGTGAGAAAAGGCAATCACTTAATAGTCATGAAATAATTAAATGTACTAATTCATCCTATGTATTGCTAAGAACGTGCTACGTCACTTGGGCAGCAGATGACAGGGTCAGTATCATAAAAACAATCACTTTCCTTTATGTTATTTCCCTTTAAATTTAAATGTCACATATTTTTAACTAACATTTAAATTTTTTTCAATTGTAAAAAATTTACATCTGTTACAAACTTGCTTGGAGAATTTTCTCTTCTACTATAGAATAAAATCACACATTAAGTACTTATTAAAAATTATGTTTTTGACGTAAACACTGACCTTGAAAATACCCAAATTAAAGATCAATATTATGATAGGTAAGATTTATAAGGAGACGATGCAGTGGGGAAATGTTTAAATCGTGTACTAAGGAAGAAAGCTGTCAGAAGATTGCAGCAGTGGATTTGACATTTTACTAAGACAGCGACATCTGATCTTCTGTTCCAACAAAACCCTGAACCCAGGAATCAGCAGCGGGCGTGGGAAGAGCCACAGCACTCCAGTGTCCACACTCCATCTGCACGACACTGCGGAGGTCCAAGAGGACTGCACTCCACTTCCGGCAGCAGGTCTCTGAAGTGAAGGCCCGACACTGTCAAGACTGGAAGGATATCACAGTGTTGACTTTATATACGAAGTAGGACCTGTTCCAGTACACGCGCGTGAAGTAATTCACGTACGGAGAGTAGTTAATCTTGACCTCATGACAGAACCGTCCGTACTTTGAATAGGTTAATTTGTCACCTTCTTCACAAACCACCTATCAAAAAATAAGAAACAATATAAAAACTTACTAAATTTATTAGGAATATAATCCTTGTACCAGTGTGTGTGTGTGTGTGTGTGTGTGTGTGAATATTATCATTGCTAAACATGACTATAAAATATCTTATGCTATTTAGCAAATTTAAGCCTTCTCCTAAGTCCTCATGACCACTGAACTCCTGAACTTTGACAGAGAAATAAGCATAAAATGTTTGCAATTTGTAAAGGATTTAATACTAAAATTTAGCTGACATTGTCTCTATAATCTGCCATCACTGCTCTGAAGAACTCAATTATACAGCTTCTAAGGATGAAAAATGAACATACCCAGGACCCATAATCACCTAGTAAGCAAGCACACGTGACACTTACCTAGTGTTAGGCTTTTACATTCCCATTTGACAATGCTCTCACCACCATAGCTCAGCTAAGTTTAAGTTTTGTGGGTTTTCCATTATATTACATTGTGTGTGCGTGTGCGTGTGTGCATGTGCGTGTGCGTGTGTGTGTTTCAGTCAGAGGACAACTTTCAAGAGTCCCAGGGATGGGACTCAGGTTGTCAGGCTTGGAAACAAATCTTTACCCACTAAGCTAGCTTGCTGCCTCAGGCTTGCTTGTTTTTATAATATTATTGTAAAACCTATAATAGACATTGGACAGTCAATGTTAATAGTAAAGTAGCTTAAGTCTATGTCTGGTATTACATGAAAGAAAGAGCAGAAAGGTGGGCCCCAAAAGAACAGAAAGGCAACCTGATCAATAAAGCCATAAAGCCATGCTTTATTGATACCCACGGGAGGCCCGCCCCTTTCTGAACAGAAACAGAGGAGTGGATTAGTAGGGAGGTGGGATGGGAGGAGAGGAGGGAGGGAAAACTGCAGTTGGGATGTAAAATAAATAAATAAATTTTAAACAAGAATAGAAAGGCAGCAGAGAGCAAACAGAAATGTATCAGTAATTACTGAATATCACTTCTTGATTACAGTCTATCCATCACCAATAAACCAAAATCACATTATCAAGCACCCCTGAGAACATTCAAAATACACACAGCATAAGTAAGTTTATAATGCAAGCTTATTGGGTCACAAAGACATGAGAATGGGAAAATTTTTAAAGACATTTTTTATTTTATGTGTATGTGCCCTGCGTGCACGAAGTGCTCTCAGAGGCCAGAAGAGGGCATCAGATCCCCTCAAACTGGAGTTACTGAAGGTTGTGAGCTGTTCTGTGAGTCCTGAGACCTGAATCTGGGTCCTCTTCAAGGGCAAGAGGGGCTCTTAAATGCTGAGTCACCTCTCCAGTCCTGAAAGACGTGAACTGTGAAAACAAATTCTTCACCTCCCAACGGCTCTCGGCTTATTAAGACAAACATGATCGTTTCAGAAGGGAAAGAAAAAATCTGTGGTGACATATTGTGTATCAAATAAAGCTTGCAGGGCTGGAGAGATGGCTCAGCGGTTAAGAGCACTGATTGCTCTTACAGAGGACCCGGGTTTAATTCCCAGCACCCACATGGCAGCTCACAACTGTCTCTAACTCCAAGACCTACCTTCGCACAGACATACATGCAGGCAAAATACTAAATAAATAAATAAATAATTGAGGAACAAAAAAAAAAAAAGCTTGTCTGAGGATCAGAGGACAGAGCCAGCCACTAGATTAAGCACAGAGGCCAGGCAGTGGTGACACACACAATTAATCCTATAAATCTGTCTAGATCTCTCTGAGTTCAAAGCCACCCTGGACCACATGAGATTGATTCAGTCTAGGAGAAAAACAGAGCCAGGCAGTGGTGGCACACACCTTTAATCCCAGCACTTGAGATCTCATGCCTTTGTTACCAGTATCTGGGAAGCACACACCCCTTTAATTCCAGCACTAGGAAGGAAGTGAAATGGCTGGGCGGAGAAAGGTATACAAGGCGTGAGGAAACGGGAACTAGAAGCCTTTTCGGCTGAGGACTCAGAGGCTTTCAGTCTGAGGACTGTCGCGACAGGATCTCGCCTCCCATTCAGCCTGAGGATTCAGTAGTGGTGGGAAGTTTCTCTAGTGGCTTGCTCCTTTGTCTCTCTGATCTTTCAGCATTTAGCCCAATATCTGTCTCCAGGTTTTTTATTATAAGACCAATTAGGGTTTGTACAACAAAAATCCTGGCTGCGGCCTAAACAGACTTTGCCCTATAACTCAGAATGATCTATTTATCTTTTTCTCAAGTCCTCCAGCCTAACTTTCTCAGGAGTAAAAGCATCTATTCCCGTGGGTACTACTTATCAGACTTGCAAACTCCCTGTGAGTCTCCTTGGTTGCTAGGCATGTCGTGAGCACTACTCGTGGAGAGGGAAGCTGGCTTGCCAGAGCAGCTGGAGCTCATGGAGGAGGACAAGGTTAGAGAAAGTCATTCCTCTACGAAACAATCAACTTTTGAAATGGTTACTTACATGTCCATTTGCAACATCCAGTAAGTCTTTAACCCTGCAGCCTCTCACGGTTCCCATCTCATTGCAGATGGCATCTTCTACAATGAGGTAGTTAGCTTTGTAAGACGTCAAGATTTTATAAATATCCTCAGCAGATCGCTTTGAATAGATTTGGTAAATCTGAAAGGAAATAATTAGGACAAAATTTAAAAGACGCTGAAAGCACCTGTTAATTAAAATTATACAACTTGAATAAACTACACTTCACAGGGATGGAGAGACGACTCAGCAGTTAAGCGCATGACCCGCTCTTGCAGAGGGCCTGAGTTTGGTTACCAGGGTGTATATCAGGTAGCTCACAATGGCTATAACTCGATCTGCAGGAAGTACGATAGCCTCCTTTGGATCCCTCAGACAGCTGTGCGCACATGCACAAACACCCACCTGGTATACACATGATTATAAAAATAAAATAAAATACAATTCAATAGTATACAATTCACCAACTAATGATTTTTAGTATATGTACACAGTTGTGCATCTACCAATACAACTTTAGATCACTTGCATTATCCCAAAGAAGATGTGTATCTTGTCTGTTACCTCTCAACCTGCCTGCCTCATTCCTATATAACCAATAATCTACAATGTCTCTACTAAAGTATCTATTCTAGACATCTGAAATCCATGGGATCTATAACATGGGATTCTTTGTGACTGACTTCCTTCACTTGGCATGAAGCTTGCCTAACTCATCATATTGTACTGTAGCATCTTTAAGTACTTCATTAACTTTCAAAACCAAATATTTACTCTATTAATATAAGGATAAAACATTTTGTTTATCATCAGTTAATAAACATTTTGGTTGCTTGTATTTGGGAGCCATTATGAATAATGTACATGAGTATTCACGTAGGAGTTTTGTGCAGGATATACATTTCTACCAGAATTGCTATGTCATAAGGTAACTGTAATTAATTTTGTGAAGACTCTGACTAGTTTCCCACAAACTGTGTACAGGGTTTGGTTCTAGCTATCTAAATCCTAAGTAACACTTTTTTGTCCTTTTTGTTTTTTGAGGCAGGGTCTTTACATAGCCCTGGCAGACCTTGACCTTGATATGTAGAGCAGGCTGACCTTGAATTCACAGAGATTAGCCAGCATCTACCCACCACAACCCTCAGTGCTGGGTTAAAGGTGCTCATCACCAAGCCCCCAGCTTATTTGTCTCTTTCATTTTAGCTATCCCACTTGGTCTGTAGAGATATCTAGTTGTGGATTTGACTTTCATTTTCCTGATGGTTAATGAAGTTATGCACCTTTCATATACAAATTAGTCATTTGAACTTTTTTCTCCTTTGAAAAAAATGCCTATAGTATTTTTCCTATTTTCAAAATTTTGATCTGATGCACCCTTCTGTCTCCAAATGAACCCAAATACATACACAGAAATGCAGACACATTCAGCCATGAATAAAAATTTAAAAAGATTCTTTAAAATAAAATTCTGTGAAATGTCAACATTACTAAGAGACTAGAGGAGTGTTTCAACTTTGGTATGATAGAAATCTGGGGCCAAACACTTCATTCTGGGGACAGGACAGAGGCTATTTTGCCCACTGTAGGGGTGTTTGCCAGCACCCCTGGCCAGCACCTGCTTGATGCCCACAGAACTCTATCTCTAGTGACGACCGACAACCAAATACGTCTCTAGACAATACCAAATGTCCTCTCCACGCAAACTCTTCATGGGTTGACAGTGTGTAAGAGATTATACAAAGATTGGTCTTGTATTACAAACTAGAGATACTGTTTAACTAGATGACCTGTCTCATCTCTGGGGAGCTTCATTTGGGTTGTGATTAGACAAAATGATCCAGGAACTGCTATTTACTAGATACTGTAAAGAAAGGCAAACTCTGAAAAAGCAAAATAAACAAACTATGATTACTATTCTTGGAGTTGAGTTCCATAAAACAAAGTAATTAGAACTCTGATCAAATTATAAATGATTCTGAAACACCATATTGGGGGAAAGTCCTATCAAAAGAAAACAAAGAAGCTGGGCATTGTGGTAGCCTGGGATACAAAGTGAGATTTTTTTTGTCTCAAAAACAAAAAGCTGCCGGGCGGTGGTGGCACACGCCTTTAATCCCAGCACTCGGGAGGCAGAGCCAGGTGGATCTTTGTGAGTTCGAGGCCAGCCTGGGCTACCAAGTGAGTTCCAGGAAAGGCGCAAAGCTACACAGAGAAACCCTGTCTCGAAAAAACCAACCAAAAAAAAAAAAAAAAAGCTGGAATTGATGGTTTCTTAGGAATCCCTGTCCATATTCTACCCAAACACCAACATCTCTTTGAACACAGCAAATGTTAATCAGAACTGACAGCTTCCTCTTGAGGCAGGCCTCCCGTAAGCTTATCTCCCTATTTCTGGCCTCTCCACATGCTTTGATATGTTCTCGAGACTATAATGAACTCTCCCTTTGTCCCTTTCTAAAATATTTTTTGGCTCTTTTTTTTAAGATTTATTTATTATGTATACAGTGTTCTACATGCATGTATGCCTACAGGCCAAAAGAGGGCACCAGATCTCATTACAGATGGTTGTGAGCCACCATGTGGTTGCTGGGAACCTAACTCAGGACCTCTGGAGGAGCAGCCAGTGCTCTTAACTTCTGAGCCATCTCTCCAGGCTATTTTTTGGCTCTTTGACACAAAGTTTCACTTATAGTACAGTCTGGCCTTGAACTTAACTGCAACCCTTGCCTCTATCTCCCAAGTGCTAGGATTACACATCTAATTATTCCACTATAAGGCTTAATTATTTAGCCTTTCATGTTTCCCAGCTGCCTCAAGGGCAACCTAAATTCCTCAGCATGACACCACAGGTCCACAAAAATCTGGCCTCATTTTCTAGTTACATGTTTCATTTTCTAGTCACATAGTTACGTTTTCTAGTCACAAAGTTACATCTAGTTACAAAGTCACCTTTTCTAGTCATATAGTTACATTTTCTAGCTACATAGTTACCTTTTCTAATCACATAGTTGCATTTTCTGTTACATAGTTAAAATTTTCTAGTTACATGGTTATATTTTCTAGTTACACCATAACATTTTCTAGTTACACTGTTACATTTCCTAGTTACATAGTTGTATTTTTCTAGTTATATATTTGCATTTTCTAGATAGTTACATTTTCTAGTTACATAGTTACATTTTCTAGCCACATAGTTGCATTTTCTGTTATATAGTTACATGCTCTAGTTACATAGTTACATTTTTCTAGTCATATTTTCTAGTTACACTGTTACGCTTTCTAGATACATAGTTACATTTTCTAGTTACACCATAACATTTTCTAGTTATACCTTTACATTTTCTAGTTACAGAGTTATATTTTCTAGTTACGTAGTTACATTTTCTAGTTATATAGTTACATTTTCTAGCCACAAAGTTGGATTTTCTGTTACATAGTTATATGTTCTAGTTACATAGTTAATTTTTCTAGTCACATTTTTCTAGTTACACTGTTACATTTTCTAGTTACATAGGTGTATTTTCAAGTTACTGGTAAGTTTTCTAGACACATAGTTATATTTTCTAGATACAGTTACATTTTCTAGTTACATAGCTACACACATTTCTGGTTTGTGTTACTTTTTCAGCATCTAATCACACATATTCCATTTCCAAACAAGTATCTCACCAGTCTTCAATGCTGAGATCAAAGAGAATGACCTAATTTGGGATGAATTCTTAAGGTTTTGTAAGCAGAACTAATTATTCCTGCCTTTGAACTCTCTGTACTGGATGTGTATATACATCCATGCACATATAACTATAATTTAACAGTACATTCTGAGCACAGTGGAACATTCTTATAATCCTAGTACTTGGGGATGTGAACTCAGGAGAATCATGAGTTCAAGGCTAACCTTGACTACATACAAAACTTGAGACCCTCTTTCTCAATACAAACAAAAATAATTCTTTGAAGTTTTATTGTTTCAGTAATTTACAATTGTTTAGTATTTAATTCTCATAAGTAGGAAAAACTATAACTTTTATTTCCAGATTCAGTAGCTCATTCAAGGTAATGTACAGAACTACCATTTGAGTCACAGAGTCCTGGTTGTCCTGGAACTAGCCATGTAGAGAGGCCAGGCTGACCTCAAAGTCACAGAGATCCCCCCCCCCCAATTTGCTTCGAGAGTGCTAGGTTTAAAGGCGTGCACCACCACACACCAAGCAGTATTTGTTTAAAATTATTTTTTATTTTATGTATTTGGATGTTTTGCCTGTATGTATGTCTGTGCACCATGTGCATGCCTGATGCCTATGAAGGCCAAAAGGGGGCACTGGACCCCCTAGAACTGGAGTTACAGGCAGTTTATGAGCTGCCTGCCATGTGGGTGCTAGGAATTGAACCTGGGTCCTCTGGAAGAGCAGTCAGTGCTCTTAACCACTGAGTCATCTCTCCAGCCCCTAAACTTATCATTTAAATCCATAACATTCAAAATAAGACATTCTCTAACCCACATTAACTAGGTGCCATTCTGATGTTACACAGAATTATTTATTAAAGCCCGTACCGATAAAGAAGAAGAAACCCCACAGGTTGGTTAGTTGGCTAGTTGACTGGTTTTTGCAGTACAAAGGATTGACTCAGGAAATTGTTAGTGACCGCCAAACAGTACCATTGAGTCACATTGCCAGGCTAACATGGGCCACCCTAACATCTACCCCATCTATGATTGAATCTAGGGACTTATAAATGGCAGGCAAACAGTACTATTGAGCTACATGCCCAGGCTTAGTTTTTTTTCCCAAGCAATTGCTTATTTCCTAGTTTGATCTTGAAATTGCTATTCTCTGCCTCTGTCTTCCAAATAGCTGGGATTATAAGGATGCTAACACTCCTGGATAAATCAAAACAGTACATATTTGTTTACAAGGTGGGGATGGGAGGCACAGAGTGTACATCAGTTGATTTACTCAATCTCTCTCCATCTTTTATTTTTTATTTCATTCATTCATTTATTTTGGTTTTTTGAGACAGGGTTTCTCTGTGCAACAACCCTAGCTATCCTGGAACTTGCTCTATAGACCAGGCTGGCCTGAAACTCACAGAGATCTGACTCCCTCCCTCTCCCAAGTACTGGGATTAAAGGCATGCTCCACCAACACCCGGCACTCCACCTTATTTTTGAAACAGTGTCTTATTCAATCTGGAACTCCCTGATTGGGCTAAAATGGCTGGTCATCAAGCCCCAAGGATCCTTCTGTCTCCAACTCCCAGCACTGGGACAGATGTGTATGCTGCCACACTTGGCTCTTATTATAGGTGATACAGCTCCAAACTCAGGTGCTCACACTTGCACAGTGAGCACATTACTCACTGCGCTATCTCTCTAGACCCACAGCTTCCAAATTATATTTGTATTTTATCAGCAATAAAATAACTTTGGGAAGACAACATGTACTGAGATAGAAACTTTAGAAGGATGGTTTCCCTTTCTGAAATATTATCCATCCATTCCAGTGACAGCGTTATGGAAACTACCGCTCACAGAAGTGTAGCAACACTCTTCACAAAATAAAATTTTAATATTTTTGTTTGTTGTTGCCTTTGTTTTTGAGACAAGGTTTCTCTGTATAGCTTTGGAGCCTGTCCTGAAACTCGCTCTGTAGACCAGGCTGGCCTCAAACTCACAGAGATCCACCTGCCTCTGCCTCTGGATTCCTGCGCCACCACCGCCCAGCAAAAAAATTTAATATTTTAATCTTGGATTATCTCTTGGTTAAATTAAATTAATCATACAACTTTTACCTTTTTTTCTTTTTCTATTTTTCTTTTTTTGAGATGGTCCTGCTCCAGAGCTCTGGCTAGTCTGAAACTCCCTATGGAGCACAAGCTGACATCAAACTCACAGTGGCCCTCCTGTTTCAACCTCCCACAACTTTAAAAACTAAACTGAATTACATCTTCTAAAATTGGATTTTCCTATCTATCAAGAAACACGGATCAGCACAGAACAAGATTAAATTATAGTGTCACTTTAAAAGACCCAAATGTAGAACTTGATGGCTTACGTTTTCATTTCTCTTGAGAAGATCATCATCACTGTAAAGTGGCAAGCTTGTCACCATCCATCCAGTACACAGTTTAATCACACCCATTAACTGTGGGCTTCCTGCAAACACAGCTGCAACTGGAGCTTGCCTCCTGTAAAGAGCCAACAGATTACGTGATAAAAGAGCAAATACACTACTAAGATCATTGACTTGTACCAACTCTCAAATACCAGCTACTTTCCATGTCTAGCACTTAGATTTCAAAGTCAATGCAGTTCATTTCACTTATGCATTCATTAAAAAGCAGGCTAGACTGAACATCTACCATATGCCAGCAGCTGTTTTAAGCACTGAAGATAGAGAGATTCTTTTAAACAAAGGGAGGTGGAGATAAGAAACAAGAATATACTACATCAGAGGGTACTAACCCACATAATTCAAATCCTTCCACATCCATTCCCCCTCCTGCTCCTTCTGTCTCCGGACAGCAGCGTAGACGACTCCACACTGAGTCCACTGCGAAGTCCAGGATGCCACTTACAGGGTGCGAAACCAACAACCAACTTCCTTCCTTCCATTTATTTCCACAGTGCTAGGGTGAAACTAAGAGCCTCCGTGTATGATTAACAGTGCTCTATCAGACTGACGAGGGCTCAGCATGCCTGCTGCCAAACCGGATGGCATGAGCTTGAGCCCAGGACCAAGGGAAAATAACTTACTCCTGTAAATTGTCTTCTGACTTCTACACACATACCATGGTGCACACACGCTGTGGCAGTTTGAAGGTAATTGGCCCACATAAGCTGGTAGGGAGCAGCGCTATTAGGAGGTGTGGCTTTGTTGGAGTGGGTATGGCCTTGGAGGAAGTGTGTCACTGTGGGGACGGGTTTTGAGGTCTCATATAAGCTCAAGATACAGCCCAGGGAGACATACCACTTCCTGTTGCCTCTGATCAAGATGTAGCCAGCACCATGTCTGCCTGCACATCACCATGCTCCCCATCATGATGATAATGAACTGAGCCTCTAAAACTGTAAGCAAGCCACCCCAATTAAATGTTTTTCATATAAAAGTTGCTGTGGCCATGATGTCTCTTCACAGCAATAGAAGCCCTAAGACACAGGTACATATGCATTCTACCTCTGAGTTGTACCTTCAGCCATCCCTTAATTTATCTATTCACTCCAAGTATGCACTATTCAACATCTGCCTACCTGTTCCATGGATAGAGCTAAGTTCCGGAAGAAAAGGAACAGCACCTGGCTAATGGAAGACTCAGAAGTAAGGAAACAGACTTAAGTCAAAATAATTATACTCAGGTAAATATCCAATTATTCAACTATTCAGGCCTTTGCCATACTCTCCCCCACCCCCCACCTCACGAAAGGGTTTCTCTGTGTAGCCCTGGCTGCCCTGGAATTCATAGAGATCCACCTGCCTCTGCCTCCAGAGTGCTGGGACTAGTGTGCGCTGTCACTGCTGAGCTTTGTAATGTTTTGAAAAATTTGGTGATACATGATGCAACTTCCTTTTTTTGTTAATGACAACACAGTGCTATATGGTCATGCTCCCCAATGGCAACTATAACTCACATTAATTATTAGTAGCAATGGTTAAGGTAACCTAAAAACATTCATATATATATGGAATGTCTTTATAGAAGTAAGACCTCATTATAAGACCTATTCTCACTTCTATTCACTCATTCTATAAACAAACTTGTCTTTTATATAAATATTTTCTGGTTCCATCCCCTTTATTTTCCAGGCCTTAAAAACAACCACCACCATGAGGGTCTCACTCTTTAGCTCAGGCTAGTCTCAAACTTACAATGATCCCTTTGCCTCAGTCTCCCAAGTACTCAACATTACAGTTATTTGCTACCAGGTTTGGCTCTTCCAGGACTTTTGTTTGTTTTTTTTTGTTTTTGTTTTTGGAGACAGGGTTTCTCTGAGTAGCTTTGGAGCCTGTCCTGGCTGGCCTTGAATTCATAGAGATCTGCCTGCCTCTGCCTCCCAAGTGCTGGGCTTAAAGGCGTGTGCCACCACTGCCTGGCTCCAAGACTTTTTAAGTGTTTCACCTCTTTTTTTTGTGTTTTGTTTCTTCACTGGATCTTTAACAACTTTCAACATAGTTATTTGGAAGTCTATCCAGGGGTAGATTGATCACAAAAATGGCTGCAGTAATTCTCTCTCTTAGCCATGGATATGGAGGGAAATGCTAATCCTAGCCATGTGATTTGTTAGATCAATAGGACAACAGCTGTGTGTGCTGGCTAGTTTCATGTCAACTTGACACAAACTAGAGACATATTTGGGAAGAGGGACTCTGTTTTTTTAATTTTTTATGTGCATTGTTGTTTTGCCATGGAATTGGAGTTACAGACAGTTGTGAGCTGCCATGTGGATGCTGGGAAATGAACCAGGGTCCTTTAGAAGAGCATTCAGGGCTATTACCATTGAGGCATCTCTCCAGTCCTGGAAGAGGGACTCTTAACTGAAAATGTCTCCATACGATTGGCAAGTCCATGGTGCATTTTCTTGATTCATAATTGATATAGGGGAACCCAGTTCACTGGGAGTGGTGGTCCTGGGTGCTATAAGAAAGCAGGCTGGCCAGACAGTGGTGGCATATGCCCTTAATCCCAACACTAGGGAGGTGTAGGCTGGTGGATCTCCGTGAGTTTGAGGCCAGCCTGGTCTACAGCGCTAGTTCTAGGACAGCCAGGATTGTTACACAGAGAAATTTTGTCTCAACTCCACCCCCCAATAAAAAAGTAGGCTGAATAAGCCATAAAGAGCAAGCCAGTAAGCAGCACTCCTCCACGGCCTCTATATCAGCTCCTGCCTGCAGATTCCTGTCCTGACTTCCTTCAGTGATGGACTGTGATACAAAAGTGTATATGAAATTAAACACTTTTTTCTTCACAAGCTGCTTTTAGTCATGGTGTTTTATCACAGAACAATATCATAGACTGCGTGTTTACATCGAACCATGTCCATTCTGTTTATCCTGAGAATTCCTCAGCTACTACCTCATAAACAGGTGCACATAGACCACAGGTCACGCTAATCTAATCTCAGGTGACAACTAGTCAAATACAGACAGGCAAAAGAAAAGAGGCCATCTCAGACTACCCAGTCCCACCTGAGCTGGTCAAGGCCAGAAGAGTTTTCCCCGCTGTGTAACCACTTGCTGACCCTCAAAAATATGCAAAACAGTAATTACTGATCACTTATAATTCATTAAAGTTTATGGCACTCTGTTACATGCCAAAAAGGAAAGAACAAAAATTATCAGAAATTACCAAAGTCTAATTCCACTACTTATCACAAGTAATAGCTGACATTTGCTAAGATGAATTGTTTTCTCATTTGTTTTTTATTTTGGAGTTTCATAAAACTATTTATGAAATTCTGTATAACATGAGTTGAGGAGGAACTAACTCAGGACTACTTTTTATGAACACTTCAATACCTTGGGTTTCCTAAATCAGTCAAGTTTAATTTCAAACTCTAAGCCTATGTGAACTCAGATCCATTACTACAAACTCAGAGATGAATTTGACTTTTTATTGTTGTGGTTGTTTCTAACCAAGAGCTAATTAACAGAGGAGCATGGCTATTTTGGATATTTTGTTATTCGATGTTTTCCCTCAAAGTATAGCCTTTTCTGAGTCCCAGAGTTATCTACCTTAAGCCCAGGAGTAAGTAAAGGATGGCTGCCCCTGTAAGCCCACCCACATTTCTCCTGTGTGCAAAGGGGGCCTCCAAACCTCGAAATTCATGCTTACCAATGTTGTGTCAACATTAAGGTGAGCTTATTTAGAAAATTAGAATTATAAAGTAATGATTGCTGAGGTTTACAAATGAATGTGGAGAACAATTCACTTATTATTGCCCCTTAACTCATGAGACGGCATGCAATGACTACTTAAGAACAATTTACTTATTATCATCCCTTAGTTCACGAGACGGCATGCAATGACAATGAATGACAGTTAACCACAGTCTTGGGCAATGTGGTCCTTACTTTATCCAGGTCATGAGTTCCACTGTATCTGGATCATAGAATTCCTGTAGTTCGGTTAATTCTGTAATTAACCTTGGAAAAAACTGAAACACAAAACAAAATACCCAGAGGTGTAAGTAACTGGAAAGTTTAAAACTGTTTCAGAATATTCCAAAAGACTAACTTGAAACACCATTGACCTGGCAGAACTGCCAGGTATCTGCCATCATCACGGATTTATTCATTCTTCTCAACCTGAATAATTTTATCGTTTACTCACTGCTTAGACTCAGTAACTAATGTTATCACTAAACATTCATCAGTTATATCTTTCATGCATAGACATATTAAAGAATAAAATTCCAGGACAAATACTTTATAGGTTTCTTGGCAATTAGTTTCCTGTTACATTCAGTTAAGCCAAAAACTTTATTTCATTTCACAGATAATAAATTGAACTTAACAAAATGCATTTAAATATTAAGACCTCGGGTGGTGGTGGCGCACACCTTTAATCCCAGTACCCGGGAGGCAGAGCCAGGCGGATCTTTGTGAGTTCGAGGCCAGCCTGGTCTACAGAGCGAGATCCAGGAAAGGCGCAAAGCTACACAGAGAAACCCTGTCTCGAAAAACCAAAAAAAAAAAAAACAACAAAAAAAAACATGTAAAAAAAATAAATATTAAGACCTATTTATTACTCAACAATTTTGTCAATTATGATAAGAATTTACAATGGCATTAAAGAAAACTGCATTAAATGTCACTGTAAAAATGTTTTAGGCTGATGTGATAGGTTACATGTGTAATCCCAGCACTTGAGATGCTGAGTCAGGGGGATCACCAAAATTCAAGGCCAACCTGGGCTATATAGTGAGACCTTGTCTCAAAAGACAACAAGCAAATAAATACCAAAAAATGTTTTGGGAGCAAAAGTTGGTGGTGCATGTGTTTAATCTCAGCACCTGGGAGGCAGAAGCAAGCAGATCTCTGTGAGTTAGAGACCTGCCTTATCTACACAATGAATTCCAAAACAGCCAGGGCTACATAGTGAAGGCCTACTTCAAAAGGGAAAGAGAGAGAGAGAAAGAGAGAGAGAGAGAGAGAGAGAGAGAGAGAGAGAGAGAGAGAAGAAAATTTGTTTTAGCTCTTTTGTTAGGTTCCTAGTGAGAGAAAAGAAGAAAAGGAAGCAGCAACATTAACAATATCAGTTTTGTGGAAGAGGCAGGCAAATCTCTGTGAGTTCGAGGCCACCTGGTCTACAAATCGAGTTTCAGGACAGCCAGGGCTACACAGAGAAATCCTGTCTAGAAAAACCTAAATAAATAAATAAAATCAGCTTTGTTAGTACAGTGTCTTGATAGAAGCTTCCTATATACATACATAAATTTATCACTTTATAGATAAGTACATTTTCATAATATAAAAATTCAATTTTCTTACCTCTTTCCATAAACTAAGACCTATAATAGTGGGCACAGCCATGCTCAGAATAAGAGCCTAAAACAGCAAAGCAAAAAGGGTTATGGGTAAACATTTTAGAATATGCTAGAAGTATTCTCATTGACTCTGTGACCAACTGAGTATCCTTATAGCTAAAAACTCAACCAGAGACTGACATCAGCATGAACCTGGGTCAAAGTGAGGTGAGTGAAGATGAATGTGCTTCAAACACATTGAGGTGTTCGTGAAAATATTTGCTATATAAGGAAGACCATCAAAAAGGAAGGGGAGCATGGTAACACACGCCTTTAATCCCAGCACTTGGGATCTGCATTCAAGGCCACCTGGTCCTCAGAACTAGCTCCAGTCCAACCAGGGATACATGGTGAGACTGTCTCAAACAAAACCAAAGTTAACGCTGTGTGCTGGAGAGATGGCCCAACAGTTAAAGAGTACTCACTGCTCTTGCAGAGGACCAGGGGTCAGTTCCCAGCACCAACATGGTAGTTGGCAGTAGACTGTAACGCCCTCTCCTAAGGTCCCACAGGCTCATGTACACATGTGCACATACATACACTAAAGCACATACATATAAGATAAATAATTGTTCAGGGAATGGTGGCGCATGCCTTTAATCTCAGCACTCAGGAGCTAGAGGCAGGGGAAATCTCTGGAAGTTCAAGGCCAATCTGGTCTACATAGAGAGATTCTGTCTCTAAATAAATAAAATAATTTTTAAAACATTAAAAGAATCAGTGCTTAGCTGATCTGAATTTATGGTTTCCTCTAATCCTAAAACTGAGACAGGCAGGAGGATTGAGGATTTGAGGCCAGTCCGAGTGATTCTGTCTCATGGAATAAACTAGAAAAGACTACTTCCATAGTGATATTTCAAATAGCAAACATGTAAAACTTTTCAAGATTTATTTGATTTTGAATTTATGTAGGCATGTGTATCTCTGAGTATGTATGCATGTTGAATGCTGGTGCCTGAGGTGGGCAGAAGGCACTGGCTCCCTGGAGCTGGAGTAATAGGTGTTTGTAAGGCACCTGAGAGAGGAGCTGGGAAACTAACCTGGGTCCTCTGTAAGAGTAGTTCAGCTCTTAACTGCTGAGCCATCTCTCCAGCCCCAACATGTGAAACTTCTACCAGAGCTCTATGTTATACAGAACTTACAAGTAATTATGAACTAGCACCAAAAGCTAACAGCAAAAGGCACCGAAACCACACAGGAAAAATAGCTAGCATAGACCACCTTACTATGTTAAAATGAGAAAATATAAATTCTGGAACTAAGACTGGAAAAATATGAGAAGACCACCGTTAAGTATAATTTATTGTCTTCTTGCCCAAACCTGTCCTTCTTATTCTATTTGTGGTAGGGGGTTTGTTGGGTTACTGTTTTAATGTTTCACCTCCTTCAAAACCATCAGAAAGCATGAACTTTCTCCCTCTCCCACTACCACAAATGATTCTGTCCAGATTCCCATATTTGGGGAATAACAGGGTTAGAACATCCAGATACAAGGGTAAGCCTCACTCAGAGAAAACCACCACCACCATGAAATTTCCCCTCCAGGTAGACGTGGTCTACAGCATTAGGCTGGTGGGGAGCCAACTGGAATGCTCAGGAATGCTAGACCCCAGTTCCCCTCCTCAGTCTGTTTTGTTTTGTAGACAGTGTATCACTGTGTAGCCAAGGCTGACCCCAAACTTGGAATCTTCTAGTCTCAACTACCCAGTCTATCATACTTGACTCTAACATTTAACTTATCTTTAAGAACGCAGCAGAACAGTATAAATATTCACATGGGAACATACATAGATCTAAGTAAAACCAAGGAAAATATTCTAAAACCTAAACCCCATCATACAGAGTGATCTCAGCTCTTCAGAAGGCTGAGGCAGGAGGATTGCTAGAAGCCAGGGGTTTGAAGGTAGCCCTAATAACACAATAAGGAATCTTTTAGAAATAAAGGCTATACTTCATCTATGATCTTCAGGAACACAGGAAGGGGCCCGGTCCTGCAGATCCAAAGCAGCAGGATCTCCACGACACAGGACAACAGGATGTCCAAGAGGAGTCCCAGTGAGGGCCCAATATCGATGGTGTAGCTGAAACCAGAGGCCTGGAGTCAGACCAATGACACTTTGCAATGAACACTTACAAGTAAAGATGTATGGACTAAAGGGTTAACTATGTGACTAACTGTGCCACATTTCAGCTTTCATAACGAGATGTTTCCTTTTTTTTTTTCTCTTGAATTTTCTTTTATTATTTTTTGGTGGGGGGGTTTGCAAGGGCAAAGAGTGGATACGAAGGGACAGGGAAATGAACGGGACCAAGATGCATGATGTGAAAGACACAAAGAATAAATAAAAATAAAGTTTAAAAAGCCGGGTATGGGGGCTGGAGAGATGGCTCAAAGGTTAAGAGCACTGGCTGCTCTTCCAGAGGTCCTGAGTTCAATTCCCAACCACACCATGGCTCACAACCATCTATCATGAGATCTGGTGCCCTCTTCTGGCCTGCAGGCACACACACCAGCAGGATGCATAATAAATAAATAAATAAATAAATAAATAAATAAATAAATAAATAAATAAATCTTTAGGAGGAATTAAAAAAAAAAACTGGGTGTGGTGATACATGCCTATAAGTCCAGAACTTGGGAGATGGCAGCAGGTTCAGGAGTTCAAGGCCAGCCTGAACTACATTCAATCTTGTCTCAAAAGCAAATGAAGAAACCAATAACATAAAGGGCAGGGGATGCAGCTGAGTCAGTAGAGAACCTAGCTAGCACACCCGAAGCTCTGGATCCAGGCCCTAGCACTGCATATCCTAGCACTGGGAAAATGGAGGCAACAGAATCAGGAGATCAAGATCATCCTTCATACACAGTGAGATCCAGGCCAGCCTGGCACCTTGTCTGAAACAAGAACAAGAAAAGAACTTTTTTGAAATGTTTTTCATAGCCGGGTGGTGGTGGCACATGCCTTTAATCCCAGCACTTGGGAAGCAGAGGCAGGCAAATCTCGGCAGTGGAAGCCAGCCTGGTCTGCAGAGTGAGTTCCAGGACAGCCAGAGCTACACAGAGAAACCCTGTCTTAAAAAACCAAAATAGCCGGGCGTTGGTGGCACACGCCTTTAATCCCAGCACTTGGGAGGCAGAGGCAGGCGGATCTCTGTGAGTTCGAGGCCAGCCTGGGCTACCAAGTGAGTTCCAGGAAAGGCGCAAAGCTACACAGAGAAACCCTGTCTCGAAAAACCAAAAAAAAAAAAAACCAAAATAAATAAAATTTAAAACATGTTTATCATAGTGTACTTTTCTACCCATAACTTATTAATTTGTTTGTTTGTTTGTTTAGGTTTTTCCAGGCAGGGTTTCTCTGTATATCCCTGACTGGCCTGGAACTCAAAGAGATTCACCTGCCTCTGCCTCCTGAGTGCCGGGATTAAAGGTGTAAGCCACCATCGCCTGGCTATACCCAAAACTTGTTATATAATTTATTGAGGCTATTTCAACTGCCTTAGTATTCATTTACTAGCATTTAATTTTTTATCACATTTATCTATTTAATTGTGTGTGTGCACACACGCACCCATGCATGCAGAGCCACTCCCAGGAATCAGTTCTCACCCTCCATCATGTGGGTCCCAGGGATTGAACTCAAATCATCAGGCTCGGGACAGGTACCTTTACCTCACTGAGCCGTCTTTATGACTCTAGCATTTTATTTTATATAACTGGAAGTTAAACAAGTATTAAACACAAAATAACAATGACTCACCAACAATATTGGGTGTACAGTTCTTAATCGAAGCCACTTTAAAAGTGTCATCCAAAGTTCAGGGGAACAGACACCAAATGCTGCTAACATGCACATGTAAGGAGTCCAAATGAATTTCAAGCTGGAAAAAAAGTCAGTCACATATCAAAATAAATCACATGTCACACACCCTACAACCATTATTATCTGATTCCTCTTTTCTAAATTCTGTTTAACTACCCACAAATATTAATGAAGAATAAAAAACCTTTCCTTCAATTTTTCAGCAACAGATTCGTACCCAATTGTTTTCCTGTTTGTTTCTGAGACAAGTCTCAGTTGTGTAGTCTAAGCTGGCACCGAACCCACAGATCCACATGTCTCTGCCTCCAAGTGCTGGGGTTAAAGGAGTGCACCTCCATGTGAAGCCCTCTTTTTCTTTCCTTTTTAGACAGGGTGGTCTCCCTCAGGAGTCCAGGCTGTCTTGGAACTCACTATGTAGACCCAGCTGACATCTATTAGAGTGAGTCACCTGCCTCAGCCTTTTGGGATTACAGGCATGAGCCACTAATGCACACCTGAGAAAAAAGTTTCCTCTTTAGAATTCCTTAACTTCATGTTCTGCCATTAATATACATCTCTCCAGCAGATTTATAGTCATTTAAAAGTTATAGACTGCAGCGTCTCCCACCTAGACTGCTCCAAAGCTGCCTGCACATCTCACAAGAGCCTGGACGACAAAGAAAACAGTCTGCTCTTCCCGGGCTTCCACTGCACTCCAGCCTTCAGGACCCCAGCTTCGGCCCCAAACAGGAAGTAACCACGAAAGAATTCTACACCCCTTTGGCCCTCCCCCTTTTTCTATACTGAACTCTCCAGCCCAGGGGCTGAGCTGCCCTTAAAAAAATTTTTTATTACTAATTGTATGAATTCTGCCCATGATCCCTATATATATATTTCATCAGACAGTCTCCTTATGTACTTCTGACAATTGTTCTGGTATGAAAATCTTCCTATGTATGTACTGAGACAGATTACTACTGCCCTCTCATAGCCAAAATGGTTTATGAACTGCTTTGATGACAAGTTTAAAGATACTTCAGCCACAGTCTTGGTTCAGCAGATACACACCCCTAATTCAGGTAATCTCTTTACCTACAAATATTTCATTGCAATTAGTCATTCAAAAAGAAATTGGTCCAAGATTAATAAAGTTAATGTTCTAGGAAAAGCTATTCTTTTATAACTCCGATTCAAAATATTTAGACACATTCAAAAATATCATGTCATATTAACTATTACAGATTTTTATATTATTCCTCTTCCCTTTTATGATCAGAGACGTTCTGGGGCTGGGTGGGGGCGCATGCCTTTAATCCCAGCACTCAGGAGGCAGAGGCAGTTGGATCTCTGTGAGTTTGAGACCAGCCTGCCCCACAGAGCGAGATCCAGGACAGGCTCCAAAGCTACACAGAGAAACCCTGTCTCAAAAAAACAAAAAACAAAAACAAAAAACCCACAGAGATGTTCTGGGATCATATATTACTACACCTACAGGGTGTTTATATAGTTCTCAGCTTGCCAACAATATAGGTTATTGATTTGTAATCAATTATAAGCATGTATTATTGATTATAAATAGATTATTGATATAAATATTGATTAAATATCAATACAGATTGATTCTTATTAAATATTTCAGAATCATTACAATACTGCTTGTCATTCTTCCAATCATCTTCAGGCTTTTAATTTATCCACATTAATCACTGCCCTAAGAGAGATTTACACACTTCTTTTTTTTTTTTTTATTAAACAAAAAAGGGGAGGTACTGGAGTCCATGGGAATATACAACAGTTGACAACTAGCATTTAACAAGTCGACCCCAGGTGAGTAACTCTCTGATGGGAGCCCCACTTGGCAAGGACCATCGGGTCACTGACTGTAAATGGTTGGTTGTTTCTGTCTATAATTTCTCTCACGTGCCAGTGCATTTCTTCCCTGAAACCTGCTCTGGGTGTTTCCCGCTGCGTGTGTGTTTATCTCACGTGGATATTCCATCTATTAGGCACACTTACAGCTGTGGATGGTCAGGAAGATGATTTCTGCTTAAGCTGTATATTTCTGATGAATAGAAATAATTCTCAGATATTTTCATACTCAGACTGTCATAGGAAAATAACTGTATTCTCAGCTACAAAGACAGCTTTTCACACAATTAGCTAAGACCTCAGAGCAAATTCAAAATAGACTGGTTGCCCCTGGAGACTAAATGCACAGGGTCAGGTTCCCTAGTGTCTGTTTGTTGTACCAAAGTCAGGCAAATAACATTAAGACATAAACTCCCTGCAGCAACTGACTTTCTGCAGGTACTCCTAACCTCAAGGTTCAGCCAACTAACTGTTTATTGCTTAAGTCCTGAATTTCAATGTCACTCTGTCTGGGAACCCTAACCACTCAGAGTTATGTGCCTGCTTACTCACCATGCCCAGTCAGTGCAATCTCCCTAGCCTGAGAGAAACTGTGTGATCAGAATGGCTCTGAATTTTTTTAAAGATTTATTTATTTATTTATTATGTATACAGAAGAGGGCACCAGATCTCATTACAGATGGTTGTGAGCCACCATGTGGTTGCGGGGATTGAACTCAGGACCTCTGGAAGAGCAGTCAGTGCTCTTAACCTCTAAGCCATCTCTCCAGCCCATGGCTCTGATTCTTATTGTTTACTCAAGAAATGCTATGTAACCCTGAAAATGTGATTCATATTTGTTCAGTCTTTGCTGTAGAGAGAAGTGAGAGAAATGTAGAAGAAGTGTGAAGAGATGTAGATGAGTGGGTAGAGAGATACAGATGTAGCTGCATAGAAAAGAGATGTAGAGATGTGTGTGAAGGAAGAGATGTGGCTGGGTGGTGAGAGAGCTGTGTAGATGAGATGTATAGCTGTGGCTGTGGAGACAGAGCTGTGTGTGGAGGAGAGTAAGTGAGAGTGAGTGATGTATTAGTATGTGAAGGAATGTAAGCAAGGTAGAGAGAAGAAATGTGTATAGAAGACAGATGTATATGGAGAGCGATGTGAAGCTATGTAAAAAAGAGAGGTGACTGTGTATAGAGATCTGTGGCTGTGCAGAAGGTAGATGTAGCTGGGGAGAGAGATGTAACTGTGTGTAGAGATTTGTGGCTGTACAGGAGAGAGATGTGTGAACATATGTAAAGAATGTAACTGTGTGGAGCCACTTATTTATACCTCAGATAGAAAGTCTAGCCCTTGCTGCATTCGTGGATTGTTTTGCATACCCTGGAGGCGGTCTTGGAGCAGGCTCCATAAAAAAGCCGTCAATAATATAGACCTGTTTCACTGTAATAAGCGGTAACCATGAATACAAAGACTCTTCTGGTTCTGTGAATTCCAGTAATAGAATCCAAGAATGTTTTTGGGAACTTCCAAACTTGTAGTTGGTTTCAAAATAGGGATGGCCTTAAGGACTCCTGAACACTGCACTTACCATCTTAAACTCTGAAGAGAGGCATCCCATCTTATTTGCTAGAAGTGACTTACATATAAAAATTTAAAACCTCTGCTTGGCTAGGGGTATAGATCAGGAGTACATTGTTTGCCTGGCATGTGCAAGGTCCTGGGTTCAGTCCCTAGCACTGCACAAAAAGGGGGAGCAGATTTTTGAGGCTCTCAAGTTCAAGGCAAGACAAAACAATGGTGTTCTGGTCAACAAGAGACTGCATATGTGACAGCAATCCCACCAGACATTGCCTAGTGGTGTTAGTTTGAGCAGGCACACCTGTGAAGTTCATACAACACAACAATACACAACTCACATATACTGATGTGAAATGACAACTGACTTCACGCAGAGACTTCCCTTAGCAAACTGAAGAACATACAGTAACAGAAGGATGAGAAAGAAACGTACACATTTGGCATGCCCATGCTTCAGGGTATCAAAGGTTCATTTTCCCTATAAAAGCAGTAAAGTCCGGGAGAACAAAAGAACCCCACTTCATCCCACCCCAGCTCCAGTCCTAGTCATGCCCGCTGTAGACCACTGTCCTTCACTGACTTCCTTACCCTCTCCAGGATGTGCTGCAGGCCTTCCTACCACAAAGCTTGGCAGTGAGAGTCCCTCTGTCTGGAATACACGTCCCTCTTCTGTTCACACGTTCATTTTTACTCACCGGTGGTTCAGGCCTCACTCAAGCATCTTCTCAAGTCATATCCTGACTTCAAATGTTCTTACAGCACCATTTACCCTCCCTTCAGCTATCAAGTTATAACTCTAGTTTTCTATAATTAACATCTGTTGGCTCCATTTTAGGCCACCAGTTGCACAAAGCAGAAAGCCTGTGTCCATGTTGCTTATCACTGTACTTGGAGTATTTAGGACGATGCATGAATCTTAGAAGACATTCAAGAGTGTTTTAACAAATGAATGAATAATTAAATATCAGTTTGCTATATTATAAAAATCTTTGTTAAATTTCACTTATATAATTTAAAAGTTTGTATTTTTTTTCATTGTTGTTGTTGCTGGTTTGTTTTTGTTTCCCCCCCAAAACAAGTTTTCTCTGTGTTGCTCTGGCTGCCTTGAAACTCATTCTGTAGACCAGGCTGGCCTCAAACTCGTAGACCTGCTGGCCTCTGCCTGCCAAGTGCTGGAATTAAAGGCTACTGCCTAGTGCCCTAAAACGTTTATAATTTCTTAAATGTAGTTATAGAAACTGTTTTAAATGTACTCACTAGCTATCCGTAGGGAAAAAAAATGTTTTTTTTTTTTTGGTTTTTCGAGACAGGGTTTCTCTGTGTAGCTTTGCACCTTTCCTGGAACTCACTTGGTAGCCCAGGCTGGCCTCGAACTCACAGAGATCCGCCTGGCTCTGCCTCCCGAGTGCTGGGATTAAAGGCGTGCGCCGCCACCACCGCCCGGCAAAAAATGAGTTTTATAACGACAAACTGATCAAACAAATGCACTTACCCTTCCATAAGCATTGCAAGAGAACCCAGTATAAGAGTATGAATTACATGATAAATTATTTCTGGCCTTTCTCCAATTCTTCCATCTTCAAGAGTTACAGTTTCTTTCTGGGATTTACCACTATATAAAGGAAACGTGTTTTTAACAGTTTGGAAAAATATACATGAAAAATCAAAGATACATCATTATCTTTGAAAGCTATACCTAAAACTGAATTTCTTCTCTTTTTCTAAGGTCAATCATGCCTGAACTAGCAATGCTAACCAATGTACTTAACCTTCAAAGTTAAGAAGCTATGCCTGACCCTCTTCCTTTTTGTTCGTTTGTTTTCGTTATTGTTTGGACACAGGGCTTCACCACTAGCTGAGGCTGACCTAGAACACATTCTGTAGCTAACCTTGTCTCTACTCCAGGAAATCCTTTTGCTTTAGGCCATACAGAGTTGAGATTACATGTGTGCACCACCACACCTGGCTTCAAGATACTTTTTCCTTTTATTGTAGTGCTGGGGTCACCCAGTGTAGGTCTGTATAGTAAATAAGTGTTGTTGTATCGTCAGCCTGTAAGGGAGCATGTGTAAGAGGGGAGACTGACTGGGAAGTACCTGCTAGTACTTCTTATATGTATTTATTTTTGTTTTTTGCAATGGGGTCTCATATAGCCTGACTAGCTCTGATCATGGTATGTAGGCAAGGCTGGCCTTGAACTCAAGACCCAGTCTTCACCTCTCTGTACTGTTCCAATTTTAGTATATGTGCTGCTGAATCGAGCACATCCAGTCCTCACTTCTCAAGTGCTGGAATTACAAGCACACTACAAGTATCCTGAACTACCTTTCTAGCATAATAAACATTAAAAACAACTATATTTACAGTGGTTTTTATTTTGTTATTGTTTTGCTTTTTTGTTTTTGTTTCTTATTTCTTGAGATAGGTTCTCAGTCTAGGCTGAGACTTGAATCTGGTCTAGGCTGCCTTGAACTCACAATTCAACTCAGTCTCCTGAATGCTTGGATTATAGGCATGCCCCATCATACTCAGAAAAACTGACAGTAATTTCAAATCACAGTAGTAGCTTCATTTCAATTAAATTATAATTAAATTTAAATGAAGCTACAACTGTGATTTGTGCTGTAATATATGTATGAATATCTCAATCCCCCCAAATAGGGTTCTCCTGTATAGCCCTGGCTATCTTGGAACTTGCTTTGTAGACCAGGTTGGCCTCAAAATCATAGATCAGCCTGCCTCAGCCTCCCAAGTGTTAGGATTAAAGGCATGAGCCATCACACCCAGCCAAATACGTTTTTGTTTTTTTTTTTTGTTTTTTTTTGGTTTTTCGAGACAGGGTTTCTCTGTGTAGCTTTGCACCTTTCCTGGAACTCACTTGGTAGCCCAGGCTGGCCTCGAACTCACAGAGATCTGCCTGGCTCTGCCTCCCGAGTGCTGGGATTAAAGGCGTGCACCACCACAGCCCGGCCATTATTTTTAATTAAGTAAAAATTTTAGTAAATTAGTAAATAAGTCTGCAAAAGCTTAATCTATTATGTACATATCCATATATCAAAGCTGGATTCTAAATATTCACATGGATAAAGCTAACATGAGCTTGCCTGATTAATTTATAATGACCCATGAAAAAAGAATGGAATTAGATGCTTGCTGTAGAATATGATTTTAAGGTGTGTTACTTTTATTTATGTTGCATTTGTTTAACTCTGTGAAGCTGTGTTACCGTGCCTTTCTAAAACACCTAATGGTCTAACAAAGAGCTGAATGGCCAATAGCGAGTCAGGAGAGAGAAATAGATGGGACTGGCAGTCAGAAAGGATAAACAGAAGGAGAAATATAAATAGAGGAGAAAAAAAGAAGTAGCCAGAGAAGGAGGAAGCCACCCAGCTACATAGCAAGCCATGGAGTAAGAGTAAGATTTACAGAAGTAAGAGAAAAGTCCTAAGGTGAAAGGTAGATGGGTTAAGTTTAAGTTAAGAAAAGCTGGCTAGAAACTAAGCCAAGCTAAGCCTGAGCATTTATAATTAAGAATAAGCCTCTGTGTGTGATTTATTTGGGAGCTGGGTGGCAGGCCCCCCAAAAGAGTAAAACAAACAACCGATGCTCTAAAACAAAGAGTATTGAAAAGATGTGAGGTGCACACACCTGCAGTCTTAAACGATTTGGAGGCTGAGTCAGGAGGATTGCTTGGGAATGAGTTCTGGGTCATTTGGAGCAGCACACCAGAACCTTCCTCTCACCTTCCTTCCCGCCTCAGAATAGAACCCAGGGCCTCATGCTGCCTAGTAAGTGTTCTCGCACAGCAAACCAGGTCTCTAAAGAATAGCTGGATCTGAGTGCAACTTAGTGAAAGCATACACTCAACATTCACAAGGCACTGCATTACTAACCCAGCACCACACCGACGCATGCGCACACACACTCACACACTACTTAAAATATTGTGTAGCTTTAAAATACAGGAACTAGAAATACAATTGATTATTATAAACACTTACTTCATTCTCCTAAAAATAACTTGAGTCATAGAAAGAAGACAAATAATTAACACTAAAATATAGAATGGTAATAGAGAAGATTGTGTCAATCGTAAAAAAAAATCCTGAGATGGTGCCTGGAGAGATTCCTGACAGAGGAGCCAGTTCAATGTGAAATTCCTACAAAAGACAAAATGTGTGATGTTAGAATCACATATGCTTTCAACTACTCAACATAAAGGTATTTAAAAATCTCAGTGAAAACAAAGATAAAACACATTTCTAAAGCCACTCATTCATAACAGCAAGGATGCACTTATAAATGGAGGGAAGGTTAAGCTACTATGAAGCATGGGCCTTCATCTAAACTGTGCACGAATGTAACACTGCTGCTTCTTTTACCAGAGTTACAGTTTGTAAACCAGGTATGTCCAGAAAGGAGTGTGGCTGGAAAGCTTAATTCCCAACAGCACAGTGTCCTAGGGTGGAGGTCAGAGGAACCGATGAGGTCATGAGATTGATGGATTCATAATGGGATGGCATGACTGGGAGGTAGGAACACTTTAGAAGATGGGCCTATCTGGAAGAAGCAGGTCACTGGATAGCAAGCTGCCTTTGAAGGACGTTTCTTACCCCTCCCTTTCCTCTTTTCTGCTTCCTAACCTTCATCATATGGTGGTCTCCATGGGTCAGAAACAGTGAACCAAATGACCATGCACAGTCATGATCTATGAACCTGGGGCCAGTAAGGTGACGTGGTAGGTCAAAGCTTACTGTCAAGTCTGAAAACCTGGGTTGAATGCTATGGTGGAAGGAGAAAAGAAAACTTTCAAATTTTGACTTCTGATCTACACGTACACGTGACTGCACACGCGCGTGTGCACACACGCACACACAATTTTTCAAAATTCTTAAAGAAGTCTATGAAACTGTGAGCAAAATTAAGTCTACTACTCCCTCAAGTAGCTGACATGGATATTTTGTAGAGTGGCTAATACGGTAAAAAACGTAACCATCTATAAAGTCCAATACAAATGTATTTTTCCAGTTGCTGAGGATTAAGTTCAGGGCCTCATGCACACCAGGCAAGCACTTCTACCACTGGACCACATCCCCAGGTAAGAGATGGAGTGCAGTTCAGGGTGCTCACGGTACACTTGAAACGGCTCAGCAGTTAACAGCACTGGCTGCTCTTCCAGAGGACCTGGGTTTGGTTGCCAGCACCCATATGACAGCTCACAATCTGCTGTAACTCTAGGTCCAAGGGATCTAATACCCTCTCCTAGGGCTCTTATATGTACATGCTGCACATACACATACTCAGACTCATAACCATCTATGGCTCGAGTTCCAGCAGATTCAGTGCCTTCTTCTGGGTACTTGTACACAGGTGGTGCATATCAGACATGCAGGCAAACACTCACATATAGAAAATAACAAAATTTTAAAAAATGCTCATGGGTAGATTAAAGTGTCATTAAAAGTCATTTTAAAAATGACTTCGGGGATTTAGCTCAGTGGTAGAGCACTTGCCTAACAAGCACAAGGCCCTGGGTTCAGTCCTCAGCTTCAGAAAAAAAAAACAAAAAACAAACAAACAAAAAAGCTAAAGCTTCAAAATGTGCTAAGTAGGAAAATAGCAGGATAGGATGCTACCGAAATGTCTTACATTGGGGCTACGGTGCTATCACTGTTGTTATTTTAAGGCAAGCCTTCATGAATGCCAATTCCCTATGTAGCTGAGGATGACCTTGAACTTCTAAAGATCCACCAGTTTCCATCTTACCAAGTAATACCAGGATTAAAGGCATGTGCTACCATGCTCCGTTTACGTGGTGTTAGGGACTGAACCCAGGGCTATTAACACCTGCAGCCCCAGACTAAAACCAGTTCTTTATCTCCCTAGTGCTTGGACATCTTTTGCTCTGTAGACCAGGCTGACTTTGAACTCACAGAGATCTGCCTGCCTCAGCCTCCCAGTGCTGGGATTAAAGTTGTGTGCCACCACCATCGCCAGACTTCTTCTTCTTCTTCTTCTTTTTTAAACAAACAATAACAAAAACCATTCCTTATCTTTTAAAAACTTTGAAGGCTTGCCTATGATTATTTTATATGTGTTTTGCCTGTATGTATGTATGCGTACCACATTTGTAGCTGGTGCTGGAGGAAGCCAAAAGAAGATAGCAGACCCACTGGAACTGGAGTTAGACATGGCTCTGAGCCACTACATGGGTACTAGGATCGAAACTCAGGTCTTCAGCAAGAGCAGTAAGTGTTCTTAACCATTAAGCCATCTATCTTAGGTGTTCTAAGAAATCTGTCTCTAGAGAGTGAGATTTCCTGAAATTCTAGTTAATTCCAAATCCCAATATAGAACTGGCACATTTAAGCATAAAGCATTTGCTATTTGTAGCACCCATGATACTGAATGTTTAAAATAAAATTGGGGTAGGCGTACAGCTTGGTAGTACTGTACTTGCCTAGCGTGTGCAAGGCCCTGGGTTCAGTCCACAGTCCTAGGGATCAAAACAAAGCACAGCTAAGCGGATGGCAATGTTTCTGAGAGAACAGACTGTGTCTCAACATACAACACAGTGCATTACCTTATACAGCAAAACTAGTATTTGGCATGTCGACTACAGGTACTATATAATAACAACTAATAAACATTGGCTCATAGCCTGGCGTGGTGGCACACGCCTTTGATCCCAGCACTAGAGAGGAAGAGGCAGGTGGATCTCTGCGAGTCTGAAGACAGCCTGATCTACAAAAAGCGAGCTCCAGAACAGCCAGGGTACACAAAGAAACCCTGTCTCATAAAATAAATAAATAAATAAATAAATAAATAAATAAATAAATAAATAAATAAATAA